>BJBW01013037.1:0-12278 GCA_004320125.1 Scolopax mira | reverse complement strand
GCTCTGGCTGTAATTCCCTGTGGTTTGTTGGGATTATTTTGGTCACTGGGGCTGAAATTGCCATTCTTGAGCTAGTTACAAAACCAGTAACCATCCATCAGCTCCTCTCCTTTCAGCCTGTGGCAGGTGAGGGGAGCTGGGAATTGAGACTGCAGATGGCATGGGTGTTCCATTCCTGTGCAGAGGAGAAATATCAACTCTTAAACAATTGTGTCCGGATACTTCTGCCTTTGCTTTCTGGCATTTATGCCTAATTAACAGTTCCAGAAAAAAGTTGATGATGTGAATATCCAGTTTCTTTGACTGTGCTTTGAAACTTCAAAAACAGGTGATAAAGTGTCACACTGGAGGAAGGCAAGTTTAAAATAAAGGACATTTTCTTTTTCCCTGTTGTTTTTGAGGCTAGTTAAATTCTCTCTTGAGCTCTCGTTAGTAAAGAAAACCAATTCCTTTCAAATACAAATTTTCTACAAGGTTGTAAGAGCATGTAAGTGTTTGACACGTACCATGTGGAGGGGGGTGTCAGGCCGTGGCCTGGCCACTGAATTGCATTGCCTTCTCATGGAGGTCAGTGTTGTCTCATCGTGCAGAAGGCTCCTCTTCCTGGACCAGCCCCTGGTCTTTCTGCGCTCAGTGGGGGCCATCAGTATCTAAAGTACAGATGATAATCTTTGACTTGCTGCAAAACAAAATCAATTCCAGGTAAGGAGAACAAGTGCTTTTTCTACAGTTATTGTAGAAAAGGATTATAGCATTTCTACTTAAAATGAAACAGTAATTTTTTTTTGTTAGTGCAATTTCATACTGGGGCAACCTGGATGATGGTATTTGTCACAGCCAACGCGTGTCAGAGAGGAGCCCCAGCACAGGTTTCCTGGGTGAAGCACTGAAGAGAAGCTCTTAGGAGCAGGGTGGGAGTTAGCTGGGTTTTCCTTCTCCTTCTAGTCCTAGCTCTCCTTCACAGACCAGCCTGCCCCATCCCGGGGTTCTGCTTCCAAGTCCCGCTGGGGGCTGCCCTGCCTGGCCCTCCCAGACCTGGCCCACCGAGCCCTGCAGTTGCAGTCAAATTCCAAACCTCCTCCTTTAGCCCGAGTAGCTAAGTGAGAGTGCTTCAGCTTCAACCTGGCTTTGACACCTGCCTGCATTAACCAGGACAGAAAAAGCTCTGAGGTTGGTTTATGTTTCAGTGCCTTCACAGCTCTTTGTCTGTCGTTGGTGTGCCCCAAACCACTGGTTAGAAAGGGTTTCCCAGGGCAGAGAGGTTTCTCATGGGCAGAGAGCACGACAATTTTCCTCCCTTGCCCTTTAGGCGTTGGGCTGTTCTTTTTGTGCCCAGACCCATGTGGGTGGGAGAAGCAGCCCCCAGCAGCCTGTCTGTCAGACTTTGGGGGGGTGTTTGGTTCCCCCCCTCCGCATCTGCCAACAGGAAAATTGGAAGATGCGTCTCCTAAAATGTCAAGCTAAGGCTCTGCCCCAGCTGAAACCAGTTTTGCACATGGTTAGAACGTGTATCTTTTCACAACTTCAGTTCTATCTGGGAATAATTGGTGACATGTGAGCTCCGTCAAAGCTGGTGTATGTATTCTTATTCAAAAGTAAAGCCACAAGCAAAGCCAACGTGACCAGGTGTAAAAGTATCTCTATTCAGATGTTGTAGATGTTAAATATACAATTAATTATGTCATCAACCTAAAGCAGCACGTTTCCAGGATAGACAGTCCCCTGGAGCAGAGCTGGCAAGGTCTGTTGAAAAGTTTTACTGACTTCTGCACAAGAAGAATAAATGCAGGTCAGCCAGATGTCCCTGGAGCTGGAAGCTGTGCTGGGGCAGGGCAGTGGGCTCAGAGGAGGGGGAGCACTGGAGATGCAGAATTGCCCTCAGAAATGCAGGTGAGCCCACGTGTGCAGGACTTTGATGGGCCCCAGCAGTTTGTGTCTATCCTTTGGAGAAATCGTTGCTTGGAGTTTTTTCTATAAGTGGTTTTACAGTTCTGGCATAAATACAGTTTTACTCTGCCGCACAGAAAATACGATTTTATATAACCTTACAGGAGAAATAAAGTGCGGAAAGATGAATTTGGGAGGAAATTAGCATCAAAGTGTGTGTAGCAGGAGGCATCACTGTCTCTTCATGCCCACTCCTTCCAAAGGCTGGTCCCAGCCAGGTCAGCGGGAGCGTTAACGTTCTGCATTGGTCTCCTCGCTGCAGGTCACACCTGAGTTGCTGTGTGGCTGTGCTGTATTCACTCTGCAGCATAAATCGCTTTTCAGGGTGATTTTTAAAACCCGAGCAGGTTGCCAGTTGGGGTTCCAGAAGAAGGTATTTTGTACTGCCTGTCCTAAAACTAGCAAATGAAACGGGTTAAGCAAATGGATTATCACAAAAAGGGAAGGTTCAGCTGAGATGCATCCTCAGCCAGGCATTTCAGTACCTGTACATCTGTGAAGGATGAGGCTGTTGAACTCTGGCTTTCCCTTCTTTGCTGCTCTTGCATTAAAACTTGTGTCCCAGGATCTCTCATCAAGCTTCCTCGGAAAAGTGGGCACCGCAGCAGATTTTCTTCTGCCTGATGAAAACCATGAAGCGGTGGGAGACGTTCTGCCAGTCCTTGGGCTGTGTGCTGTTGCCCGAGCTTGCCAAACAAACTCATGCTCCATCTCACATTACAGATAGTTTCTGCTAATTTGCTATAAGGGAGTGTGTTAAAAATCCATATTTATGAAAGATGTTAAAAACATAAAATGATTACATGGTTTTCAATTACATAAACATCAACATGCAATGGGAATCAGAAACTGAATAATTAGTTTTCTGTTTATTTGTAATATAGAGTCTATGCAAACAGTAAACCCTGGAGAACGAGCAGGAGGAAGAGTGTGGAGGGGACGGTGCCATGAAGTGCTTTTAGTGTCTGTATTCAAATTCAGGTCAGACATCATCGAAGCATGTTAAGGAAGCTGTTAAGGAAGGTGGCAACCTGGTGAGTGGAAGCCTTGGGCACAGAAGTCCTGTTGGTGGCAATGCCTATGTTAGCTGAGCAGTGCTTCCACTAACATGGCTAAAGGTAGGGATGGTGTGGGTGCCCCTTCACGGGTCCTGAGCACAGAGGTGGCAGCCGCTGGGGCTGCCTGATGCCTCCTCTCACTGCCATGGCAAGGCCTGGCACCTTCTGGGTTAACCTCTGTCATACGCCTGGTCTCTATTTTACAGAGAAAGAATACCAAACTTCTAACTTTTGAAAGCTTTATGGAAGATTATAAAGTCATCCGGAGAAAATAAGCATCATTGAATCATTTCTGAATATTACCCGTTCCCTGAAGTGCACCAACCAGTCACTGTGGGGTCTGGGCACGGAATTACATCCCCTGGGGCTCCAAAGCAGAAGCCTTCAAGGCTTTGTTTACTCTAATAGCATTACTGCACCCCAGTAAATGCAGTGATTACCATCTAGTTCTTAAGTGGAAGTAATTTTGAGGCTCTGGTGTTTTTGTTAAGAGGTCAGGAAATGTGTTAAACTGCACTAAAACCCGTGGGAGTTAAAAACTAGGTTGTTCTGTTTGTTCAACTGTTTATTTGTAGATTGTCATTTCCCTTCACTTCCTCCATGCTGAACAGCTGGCAAATCCTGACCTCTTCTGAGTGAGACCTATCCAGGAGAACACGTTTGGACTTTCTGAGGCAGATTTTTCCCTGGTGCTGATGACTTACCCTCTACAAGAGACACTTAGGACTGTCCTTCTGTAGAAGAAGTTCTAGAGCTGAGGGTTTCCTTCAAGAAAGATTTTCTGAACTACAACTTGCACTATTGTGTCAGTTAACTTTGAAGTCCGTGGTGGCTGGAGCCTTGCTGACTGGTTTGCAAGGAAGCATTTGGACTTGGCTTGAGGGAACAGGATCGTTCCATGCACTTAAAGGGGAGCTCCGCACGGTGTTTGGCACTGGTGCCGGTCAGAGCCCATAGCTGCAGGAACATTGGTTGGGGAAGGGAGTGTCCTTACAGTAAGTGACTAACTTGCTGCCACATTTAATTTTCTTTTTTCACACTCTAGAAACAGAAAACCATCAGCATGTGACTTCAGGAAGGCCATGCTGGGAGAGAAGTTACATCCTTTTTTAATAGCTGGATGACTGATCATCTGGGAAAGAGCAGATGAGAAGACCATATGTTCTGTTCAAAAGCTAACAAATCCTAGGCTGAATTTTTGCTGCTGTTTTTCCTTGTTATCAACACCAAATTTGTCTGACCAGAATAGGTGTGTTGGTGACAGGTTAGATGGAGAGGCTCTTCAGAGATAGGCTCAGACAGCAGAGTGGCTGCTGCAGGTGTGAGAGCAACTATTGGGACAGAAATAAGACATGGTGGCAATGAGCAGAGCCTGGCTTGTAAACCATAGGGAGGGGCTTAAGACATGCTCCTACTGCTTATTTATTTATTTATTTGTTATTTTATTTTATGCAAGGATCACTTGGCCATAGTCTTGCCATTTGCTGTTGTGTGAGAGCCATCTCCTATAATTAACACTGAGATGGTCGTAACCTGCTCAGTTTTGTGATGAATCACCTGCCAAGGTATACATTCCTGAGCCCAAATTTGTGGTCTTCCCATTGAGCTCCAACACAGGTGTGATGGCATCACTGAGTGTTTGCAGAAGCCACTGCTGGTCTCTCCCTTGCTTTCCAGAATGCCTTTTCCACCACATCTTGATATATAAATCCCAGAGCGGTGGTGAGTAGCTGGCAGCCATGTGAGATCAGCTTCTAATCGTGACTGACGATGGATCCAGAAAGGAGGTTTCTGGCCAAGCTGGATGTAACTCCAGACCCTGTGTGTGAAGAAGCTGTGGCGGGAGGTGCCTGAGGAAACATTCAGAAGCATTGGGAAGTTAGAGAGATGTGGCAGCTCACTGCCTGCTGTCTGAAGGGGAAACCAAGCAACATGGAAAACCACTGGGAAACGAGTTAACCTTTGAATAATGCATTTCCCAGGAAGGTAGAGGAATGCTTTTGGTCTGTGCCTTTCTTATCGGTCCACCAGCTACATGGTCTGCTTTTCCAGGACCCCTTGTGTAAATAAAGAGTAGAGAAAACATACTGAACCTGTTCCTGTGCTCTTCCATTCATCATTTCGCCCTCACCATATTCTCTGGTTTCTCTTGTTGGAAAAATGCTTCAAGCAGTTTATTAGGGGTTTTTTTTGTAAAGAAATTAAGTCAAATTTATGCTTCTCTTATGGGTTTTTTTTAATTGCCTTCTTTCCTGCGAGTCACCAGTGGCTTTTCATCGCTTGTTCCTGTTGTATATTTGCTTTCTGCATTCTTTCTCTCCAGTTTTTGTATCACCCTCACTCTTCGCGTGTTCTTTGGCTTTTCTGGAGGTATTTAACAAGGAGAATTATACATTAAGCCATACTTAGACTTTGATCCACTACCTACAGTTAAAATACTATGAAGTTTCATTGCTCTGTTCAGGAGAATCTTTCCAACTCAAACATTGTTCTCATATTTTAGTGTCACCCTACAGGGTCAAGGAGTGGTCTAGGCTTAAAACACACAAATACAAAAAAACCTACCTGCAGGAGAAGCCGTACATCTCTCTGAGAAGACCAGGTGTACATTCCCTTATGGTCCATCCAGCTGTCCGAGGGGGACCACATCTCCTCTCCGATGCAAGTGCCAGAGGGTGGGTGGCCCTCTACGAGGACACGGCCAACTGGCAGTACTCACTACAAACGTGTTTTTCTTTATTGTAATTTCAGCAGAGATTTAACATTGCAAGTTTAATGGTGTCTACAAGTCACAATCAGGTGAGAAGATTTCTGCTCCGGTTGTCCTAAAGCTGTTAAATCGGGAATTGCTTTTCTGCCTACCTCACCCCCGTGATTTGTACTGCTCGTGTTCTCTGGCCTTGATGTACAGCATGTGTTCCCAGGCCCCTGACACTGCCAGCAGTTCCCTGCCCATGGGTTGCTGGGTGAGAGCAGTCTCCTCATGCCTTGAAGGGGAGGTGTGCGTGTTGGCTGCAGTGCATTCTTGTTGCACAACAGACACCCGCGGTGTTCTCCTGGAGAAGCTGGCAAATCATGGCATAGACAAGGGTGCTTTGCACTGGGTTGAAAAACTGGCTGGATGGCCATGCCCAGAGAGTTGTGATTAACGGGGTGAAATCTTGTCAGCAACTGGTCACCAGTGGTGTCCCTCAGGGCCCAATTTTGGGGCCAGTCTTGTTTAATATCGTTATGGATGATCTGGATGAGGGGGTTGAGTGCACCCTCAGTAAGTTTGCAGATGACACCAAACTAGGTGGGGGTGTTGATCCGCTTGAGGGTAGGAAGGATCTACAAGAGGGACCTGGACAGATTGGATCGATGGGCCAAGGCCAATGGGATGAGGTTCAACAAGGCCAAGTGCTGGGTCCTGCCCTTGGGTCCCACCAACCCCCTGCAGCGCTCCAGGCTGGGGGCAGAGTGGCTGGAGCAGAAAAGGCCCTGGGGGTGTTGGTGGCCAGCCAGCTGAACATGAGCCAGCAGTGTGCCAAGGTGGCCAAGAAGGCCACCAGTATCCTGGCCTGTGTCAGGACCAGCATGGCCAGCAGGAGCAAGGCAGTGATGGTGCCTCTGGACTGGGCACTGGTGAGGCCTCACCTCGAGGGCTGTGGTCAGTTCTGGGGCCCTCACGGGGCTTTTTTTTTTTTATACAGTTGGGGTTTTTTGATCTCTGGAACTCAAAACAGCAATCAAATAAGGATTCTTTTTAATTTTTCCTGGCACTTGTTTTTCTCTCTGTGGATGGAAGGGACTGACATTGGCTTTCACAGAGCCGGTGACTGGTGAATCACACAAATTCATCCTAGGTCCAGTTGAATTTATTACCAAGATCTGTTTTTGATGGATCTCAATTTCTAAACCCTTCTCCTGCCCTACATAGTTTACATTTAGTGTTTCAGGCTGACAGTGCATCTTGTGGGCCTGGGGGAAACACTTGGATGTTTTCCCTTTGCTGTTTTGCTTGTCCTTGGAGCTGGATCTGGCTCTTGGTGTCCAGCATGGAAATGCCCTGAGGATCAGGGTCCAGGCCCTTGTCCCCTGAGGAGCGGCCGGCCCCTCGGCAGGTGGAGGTGGAGGTAGAGGTGGAGGTGGAGGGTGGAGGGTGGAGGGCCATGCTGCAGTCCCAGCGGACTCTCTTCTCTTGGGTGCTTTCAAGCTGCATGGAAACGATTTTAGGAAGCAGAAACACGTTTTACTTGCCAAGCACTGCGTGAAATGTCCAGAAACAGGTCTGGTTAGGAGGAGTCTTTCCGTGGGAAGTTGAAGGAGAGGAAGAGAACAGTTTTGTATTTTTTACTGCTTTGAAACAGCACCTCTCACAGCTTACCACATACTGAAGTCTGACTGCCTACTGTCTTGTTTGTTTCTATTTCAAACCTGGATATAATTAACGTGATTTTATAAACATGAGTATAGAAAAAGGGTAATACAACTTGAGGGACCTTGTTCTTCAAAGTGTTATGTATACTGCTTGTTCTGGCAGTTGCTTTTGCAGATCAGCTTAGATGCAGCTTCAAAGTATTTATCCTGCTTAAGAACAATGTTAAGTATCTTAATTAGCTGGGAAGATGTTATTGGGTTTTTTGTGCTTGAATATATTTTAAAGATATTTTCCATGGTGAGACTTCAAAGTGAGGTTTCTACAAGTTCTCTAACTCTGCAGGTGGGCCGTTGTATTCTCCAGGGCTGGGTAAGCTCTCTGCCGGTGGCTTTTTGCTTTCAGGACATCTCATGAGATGAGAGGAGGTTTTTGCAGATGGGCCCATGAGCCAGGTTTGAAAGTGCTGGGAAGAGTTGGTGCCACCTTGCCAAGCCTTTCCTTGGAGGCATGAGGGGGAAGGTTTGAGGGAAGGTGTTTGTGCTTTCCTGGTGTGGAACACCTTGATGTGCTGTGTGTGTCCCCCTTGCACATGGCCCAAAGGAAAAACATCACCTGTGTGTAGACATCAGAAGCTGGTCAGCCAGGAGAAGGAGGCCACAGAAGGAGGTCAGTGAGGTGGAACAGGGATCTTGTTGGCCAAAGTAGTGAACTCTCTGAGAGTGCCCTTTTTTCTTTCTCCTCCCACCCCGTTATCTCGTAAAACATCCAGTTGTTGCTGCTGCTTGTTAAAAGGTATTTTCATTCTGTCGTTCATTGCTCCGTCTGGCGTTTGTCCCATCCCGTGTCTCACTGCTGCTGGTAACAAATGTCCTCTGCCCTTCCAGCAGGGTCCCTGGAGGTGCAGACGGCTGTTCGGTGGCCTCTGGCTGCTGAGTTGGGGGTGATCTGCTGAAATGAGGGAGTGCATTAGCTATTGTATGGCACAGAAAGGAGAGGCTGTTGCTTACACTGGTAATTCTGAAAGCAGACCGTTCTCTCTGTAATTGGGGAAAATTCTCTGGTGTCCTCATACCACCTTATTTGGCAGTTTCTGGTGAATCTGGAAGGGATGCTGCCTGTTGAACAGTGTGTCTCGGTGATGTGAGAAGCTCTGGGCTTTTCTGCTGGGTCATTCCAGTGAGACCCTTCCCCAGGGTGGGTAGAGAGGAACCTGATGAAGTTCAACAAAGGCAAGTATAGGGTGCTGCACCTGAGGAGAAATAACCCCCTGCACCAGGACAGGTTGGGGCTGACCTGCTGGAGAGCAGCTCTGAGGAGAAAGACCTGGGAGTCCTGGTGGACAACAGGATGCCCATGAGCCACCAATGTGCCCTTGTGGCCAAGAAGGCCAATGGCATCCTGGGGGGCATCAAGAAGACCAGCAGGTGGAGGGAGGTCATCCTGCCCCTCTGCTCTGCCCTGGGGAGGCCCCATCATGCTGCAGCACTGGGACCAGTTCTGGGCTCCCCGGTTCCAGAAGGACAGGGAACTGCTGGAGAGGGGATAGCAGAGGGCTACAAAGATGATGAGAGGCCTGGAACATCTCTCTTATGAGGAGAGGCTGAGGGACTTGGGCCTTTTTAGTCTGGAGAAGAGCTGAGGGTGGATCTGATCAATGCCTATAAATACTTAAAGGGAGGGTGTCAGGAGGATGGGGCTGGTCTTTTTTCAGTGGTGCCCAGGGACAGGACAAGAGGCAATGGGCACAAACTTGAATGAAAGAAGTTCCACCTAAACATGAGGAAGAACTTCTTTCCGGTGAGGGTGGCAGAGCCCTGGCAGAGGCTGCCCAGGGAGGTGGTGGAGTCTCCTTCTCTGGAGACATTCAAACCCCACCTGGACATGTTCCTGTGGGACCTGCTCTGGGTGGCCTTGCTCTAGCAGGGGGTTGGACTGGGTGATCTCCAGAGGTCCCTTCCAACTCCACATGATTCTGTGGTAAATGGCCTGTGGGTAAAATCGCTGTTTGGCTTATGTGGCTTTGGCTGTGTTGGTGGAGAAGCAGTAGTAGGGAAACAGGAAAAGTAGATCTAAGTGGGAGAGGTGTCCTTTTAGCACCGTGGAGTCTCGGGGAGGGTAGGGAGGGGGGTTCTGTGAGAGGAATGGCTGAAAACTCTGGGTGAATGTGTTTCAGAAGAGAATGTCAGCGTGTCATTTCCCTCTCGGTTTCATGCTGCATCTTCACCAAATGTTCTGTCAGCCCTGGAGAAAGCTGCTGCCGTTCCTTGTTTCACACGCTTAGCTGAGGTTACCAACATTCCCTCCTCCCGAGGGTGAGACTCCTGTCTGTTGTTTAAAAGCACGTGTATTACCAATTACACAGCCACCTTTCCTCTGCCCAAGCGGGCTTTAATTGAAGCAGGGGTTTGGATCACTGTCACCACAGCAGGACAAATGGCTGGTTACTGAAGGACAGAGGGAACGTCTCATTCCACAGGCTCCCCATCAGTTCATACAACCTGTCACTTCTGCCATCTTGCCTAGAAACATACATTTTTTAAACGCTTCGTGTGGGCTTCCAGCGCCCTAGAGGAAGCACTGGAGGCGGTGGGGCACAGACTGAGGGAAGTTGTCATTTGAGTCCTGTGAGAAATGCCACGTAAAGCGCAAATCAGGTATTGAAACTTGAAATGCTGGGCTGTATTTCAGTCAGGACTTTGTGTTTTCATCTGAGATGAAGCCTCGAATATTGTGGAATCTCCCAGCGTGGTGGTGCAGTGGCAGTGTTCCTGATGACAGCGGGCACTCAACTTCCTGAATTCCTATTTCTGCTGCTGTTTGCAGCAGCTTTTTCCTTCCCTTTCTTCCTCTCTTTGCGCTGTCAGAGGCATCTCGAGAAACTCATTTACCCTAATCCTTTGTTTGACTCATGAGACCCAATGAGCTAATAGCTTGAGAATAAATTGCTGTAGCAATTGCATTCATAAATATCATGAACAGCTTCCTTAAAGTGGTGTTTGATTACTTGAGACAAAGCTTTCAAAACATTAAAACTGTTTAAAAATAATTACTTGGCTAAAGCAATAAAGTTCTGTGGATATGTTTCATTTTTCATAACCCTTTATTTTTTTCCCTTTTCAGAAAATGGGCAAGAAGCCTATATTAAAAAGTAATTAAATCTGCAACCCAAGCAAGACACAGAAAATTCAAAATTTAATGCTAATACAGTTTTTTCATTTTGCAGATGATTGTTGCCCACTCAAACGCACGCAAGTATGCACATCATTAGCATTGACAATGAGCTGACTGTTAACTTTGAAATCCTTCATTTCCAGGAGTTTATCTCACAATCTCATTATGTAAATGGGTGGGTTTTTTTAACTTGAGCAGTTGCCATGAGAATAAGAAGTGACTGTCTGGAGCACTGCATGGGATGCATCCTGCAAAAAGCTAGGCAGAACTATCTCTTCTGTTGAAAGAGAGTCGTGTTGCTTTGATTTATAATTAATCTTGAAGCCTCTAAAGCGTCTCAGCAGTATAAACCAAACGAATCTGCCTGCCTGACTGTGTGTTCGCCCGTGATGTGGCGTGTCCCGTGCTGCAGCGTGTGCGTGGCACCGGGGCTCAGTGGGTTCCTGCTCCCTCATCGATGGCTCTCTTAAAGAACAGGGGGGTGTTGTGCGAGGCCGTGCTCCTGTTGGTAATGTGTGGAAGGGAATGTGCTTTAATAAAAAGCACTTCTGGCTATCTGGTAAAAAAATAAACACTAGATAAAAATCACTATTGGATCCCTAATTTTACCTAGCAGAACATAAGGATGTGTTTTTTGGTGGAGGTGATCTTTGACAAAATCTTATTCCTGTTACTTCTGGGGGCCTGATGTATTTGATTGTATGTCTGGTCCAACATGAGGGGAAGAAGAAGAAGGAGATCCCATGGAGAGCCCCACTGCCCAAAGGTCTCCTGGCTGGAGGGCAGCTCTGGAAGTTCCCGTGTCAGGCAGTTCACCTTCCAGATCTGCAGAAGAGAAGGCTCATTAAAGTCTACTTTGTGGGTGGTTGTCGTGTGCAGGCAGCAGCTGGTGGGACCGGTGATGCTGGGCATGGAAGGATTTATTTGCACTGGGAGAACAGTGTACTTCATACTTCAGGGTGCATTAGTTAACGTGTCTTCAATCTTAAAGGATTGTTAGTTCATGAATTCTGACATTCAAGCTTGCATGGGGTGATGTGTTATTTTACCAATCTTGTCCTTTTTAAAACAAAACAACATACCCTTAGGTGGGATTGTTGCTCAGGACAGGAGATGAGATTCTCCCCTCTTACATAGAATTTTTTGTTTGGAAAAGAACTTTCCTCTGCAGGTCTCCTCTGCAGGCTGAGAACACAGAGAATGGGGCTCGTAGTGTTGTAGGTTGCAGTTTGGTGGTGGCAGGATGTTGAGTAAGCGATACCTACTTACTCAGATATCTCAGACTCAACTTACCTGGAGGTGAGTGCCAGTTTTTCAAATACAGGCACCTCTTCACTTTCATGTGGCTTGAAGATCAGGCTGAAATGCAATAACTCGATGATTTTTCAGTATAATCTCTGCAGTGTTTTGTGGCACAGCCTGGTTTCAGCAGGGTGCTGTGGGTCACAGTCCTACAGTGGACCCTTCCACTAATGTTTCACCTGCCTGCATCCAGCACACATCCAGCAGTGTGCCCAGGTGGCCAAGAAGGCCAACAGCATCCTGGCCTGTGTCAGGAGCAGGGTGGTAAGTAGGACCCGAGAGGTGATTGTCCCCCTGGACTGGGCACTGGTGAGGCTCCACCTGGAGGGCTGTGTCCAGTCTTGGGCCCCTCACCACAAAAAAGACATTGAGGGGCTGGAGTGGGTCCAGAGAAGGGAAATGGAGCTGGTGAGGGGGCTGGAGCACAAGTCTTGTGAGGA
>BJBW01013036.1:324-36758 GCA_004320125.1 Scolopax mira | reverse complement strand
TTGTCTGGACTGCTGCCATCAAGGGAGAGAGAGCTACGCAGCAAAGTTTTCTAATTTATATTGAATGTGATGTTCATGGTATGAAATAATCCTGTTGGCCAGCCTGGGTCAAATGCCCAGGCCTTGCTCCTCCTTGTCCCTGCACCTGGCAAGGCTCGAAAACACTGAGACCTTGAATCCCACAGAGCTTGGCTGGCTATAGAGTAAATATTTTCACAAAGTTAGGCACTGGAGTCTTCTAGAAGTGCAATTTTCCCCAGTACTAGAGGAAAAGTTAGTCCTGTGTCTCTCAACCCGGGACAGTTACCATCAGCGACTCTGTTTTACAATGTGGGAAATGGAGGCACGGAGGTGCAGGGATGATGACTGACTTTCCCAGAGCCCCGCCGCCAGCATGAGCCAAGCTAGGAGAAGAAGGTGAGGCTGAGGCTCCACTGTGTCCTCTCCCTGGTGGCAGTAATGGCCAGAGGTATTTCTGCATCCCACTCCATCCCCTGCTCTTCTCCCACTCCCTGAGCCACAGTGCAATGCCCCAGCGGCTCTGCCACCACAGCTGTTTGTGGGGACAGGTGGTGAAACAGGTCAGGAAAACAGCTTTAAGAAAAACATTTTATTTTTTCATTTAACTCTCTCTTTTTTTTTTTTTTTAAGGGAAAGAAGGCATTTTACAAATCCAGACCCCTCACCTGATCAGGGGCACTGCATTGCTGGAAGAGCCTTTTTGTCATTGTAGTCTGAAAGCAGGGAGAGGGGATATGCAAGAGAGGACAGACAGGGGTGCCGTACGCCACCATTAGCACATCCATGGCCTAAGTTATCCATACATGCTGATGATATCCATGTGGTACTCTGCAGAGCGAGGCAGTAAATTGAAATTACCACGTGCCTTTCACTTACCTCACTTCCAATTCCCTGTCCGCTCTATAATGTGCTCTTCTTGTACTCCACTTTCTTTTAATGAACTATTACTAAAAAAAACCCATAAACTCCTCCTATTCCCTGAAGATGGAATATTTATCCTCAGCTTACCCTATGTTTGGTCGTTGCATAAGCAATATTTAGATGTGTACTGATGGCACTTAGAGAGGAAACTTGGAGTTTTATTAGCAGAAAAAAAAAAAGGAAAAAAAAAATCTGTGGCATAAATGGTAGTTGCTGGCTTTGCTGGAAATGCTTTTGCTTAGGTGCACCAAAGATACAGTGTTTTTTCTCTCCATCATATTCCTACATACATTCCTACAGCTTTTTCCTGCTTAGCTTACCTGGGGAGCTATACTCATAGTATTGTAGGGAAAAATGGTTTTAAGATGTGCTGGTCATTTGGGGTTTGGAGCATGTTCAGAGCAAACCTCTGCCAGCTTACATGGTTGTGCTTCTTTCCTAAGTAACACTGTTATCATGTGGGCTTTGATGACCTCTTCTCCAGCCCTCACCTCAGCCCAAGCCTATCTCCTGCAATGCGAAGAATGCTCCTCCTGCTTCCCTGTGTTCACACACAATAGTTTGACCTGGGGTTATGAGCATGATGTTGACACTTCCCAAGAAATCAGCCTGGAGGAGCTCGACTCGTTCCATCTGGCCTCAAAATCTAAGGGAGTATTGAAGTTTTTTCTTAGGTGAGTATAACCAAGTTGCCTCTTCTGTCTGCTATTTTTTCCCCTCCTTTCTAGTGCAGAAATTGGTTAATTTGAGTTTGTTTATCAAAAATTCAAAATAAATGTCTATTAAATGTCTGTGCAGCACATATTTAATGTATAGTGAATATATAATTGAGGGTATAAATATGGATTTATATGTGTATACCTATATGAATATATTTAAATACATAGCAGGCTAAATTCTGATTTAATATAGGTCTGTGTATACAAGCCAGGATCCTGAAGTTCCTTGACAGGTGAAACCAAGCAAAGAACATTCTTATCTTCCAGATAAACAGGGAATGGGTGAAGGCTGCACAGAGAGACCAGAAAACTTAAATACTCAATGCAGTGCTCTGACAGCTTTCTAACCTTCCCATGAAAATGTAGATTTTGAGTACCTAAACACTTGCAACTACTCCAAGGTCCAGGATTACAGAGCTGGTGGAAAAGGAATGTGTGCATGGGACAATGGAGGTCACATTTTGTTCATTATCCCCAAGCTCACACTACCCATGCTGCATCATTGCATCTTCTCATGCATCCTCAAGGATGTGAGACTAAAAGGGCTGGGGATGGGTGAAGGATGTGTGGAAACAAGAATAGAAGCAGAGTGGAGAAGAGATATTTGCTATATTGTGTTTGCTTTGGTCCTACTCTGTCTGCATGAAGCTTAAGTGCTCCCACTAATGCAAAGAGCTTCCACCTACTCTCTTCTTTTACTCTATGCTTGTAGGCACAGCTTAAAGTCTCAGCTCTCCAGCACCAGGAAGGAAAATCTGAAGAAGTCTTCATCCTGCTAGATTCTGCAAAAAAAAGAAATTAAAAATCCAGAATTTTGTAAAATAAATAAAGTGGACGGAAATCTCCTCTACCTGCCATACTTGACCTGACCAAAGAAACTCTGTACAAATTAAGACAGTAAGTGGCATGGCAGAAATATGGTTTGAATTCCTGAGTTTTTTGGGTGTGTTGCTACTATTGTATGTAGTGAAGAAGCCACGTGTGACATCCTGTGAGGTGATCCGAACACTAGCCAGACCTGCCAGCTGGTTTCGAATGCTCTCAGCTGGGTGTGTTTGCTGGAAATGTGTTTTTTGGAGTACAGCCACCCTTTTTCCCTTGCTCCAAGTGCTGTTGGTGTGTTTGCTGGCTTGCGGTGGTAGACGTGGTACTTACGTTACGCATAGAAAAAGTAAAATAAATAACCTCTTCACAGTAAAAATCTGAATTGCCGGGAAGTGGAGGATTTTTTTTTTTTTTCCTCCATGTGCTGTTCCAGTGATGATGGCAGTGGGTCAGTGCTGAGTCATATAGATATCATACAGCTGTGGTGAACGGGGAGAAGTTTTATTTAAAAGGCACTGGCACCCTTAGAGACCCAGAGTTCCCTTGTGCTGTGGTTACAAACCAGAGCAACTGTCCCTTGTCTTTGTGTAGGAAGGACAACTGAAATATGTCTACCTTCACTTGGGAAAAGCCTGCTTGAACACGTTGACAGTGAATGCACAAGTACAAGTAACCATGTTAGGTAAGAGAAGTGCTCCATTAGAGTGTAGCATCTCCCTCTGTCCCCAGTTAGTTCTTCACCGTTGAGGAGCACTGCTGGGTCTGGTGAGCAGAGGTGAATGGTTCAGGTATTTACAATCATTGAGCAGCCATCCGGCTACATCTGCTCCAGGTTTATAGACCTTTCAAAGTAGGATGTTGCTGAACAAGACTGGTCAGGAAAACAAACTTCTCGAAACATGTAATAGACCAGGAACACAAAACCTCATATGCATTTGATGGATGATGTATGGCAACACAAGGAATGGTATTGAGTACACCAGTTGAATGTTTTATCCAAAAAGGTGCTACTGTATGAAAAACAAGTACAGATAGCTACCATTTATTTGGCTTTTCTGCATGTTAGCACATCTATAATGATCACCATTCCACTGATAAAAATGATTCCCCATGCTAAGCAATGGGCAGAGAAACCTAAGCAGACTAAAAGATTTACTGGGGACTTGGTGGTGTTGGTGGATGAAATGAGCCAGAAATGAGCATTCTCATCACAAAAGACCAACTGTATCCTGGACTGCATCAAAAGAAATGTGGCCAGCAGGATGAGGGAGGTCAAATAGACCAGCTCCAACTTTATCTTGTAGTTCTGCTTTCTATTTGCCAAACTCTATGCAAAGGTCGTTTGCATCATTTTGAAGATTTTGGAGTCTTTAACATATATTTTTTCCAGTTGAAAGAAAATAAAAATACCTCTCCTGATGTCTAGAAGTGTATTAGTGGTTTCCTTCTGTGTTCCACCTCAGTCTTTGGAAAGCTATTTCAAATTAGAGTGTATTGCAAGGAAACCTTGAAGAAGCCAAGTCTTATTTTGAAAATGTTGGTTGAGTCTTAATGTTGTTGAGAACATATTCCATAAATACACTTTCTGACAAATGAGAGCATCTCTGACATGGTCATAGGTGCATAAACATAACTGTAACTATAGCAGGAAAAAAGTGCTAAGCCAAAAAGCAAGGAGATGTAGCTTAAACATGATTAATTCTGTGAGGTTTTCATAAAACTGATTAAAAAGTTGCTGATTTGCCATCATTTATATCTTACTTTTAATCCTACAACTCCCATAATTAAAATTATCTGCATTTGTCCTGAACATGCCTGGAACATTATATATTTGAATCATGATTATATGATGAATATTTGATTTATGTTCATTGTATATTTGGGGAAAGTATTACACACTCAAAATATGCCTAATAACAATTTAACTTATTGAAGACTTAAATAAGAGTGCCAGGAATTTGAAATATGACCTAATGGTGGCCAAAGGGAAAATTCAAAGACTTAAGACATTTTATAGCATAAAATACTATGATTTTAAAAATGAGTAAGCTGGAGAACTTTGCTCAGAAAATTGAATTTTGCAGGACTTAATTAGCTGGGTTCATTCTTTTGAAAAGTACCATTTCATTTTTTTTAATGAGGGCTTTGAGTTCCCTTGTGAATTCTGGGACTATTTGTTTACCCAGAGAGAATCATGTGCTTGGCATGAAGAGTTAGTTGCAATACGAACAGGCAAGTGAAGTAAAATACATCAATAATGCAGAACGTAACCAACAGAGAGAAGTATTACTAGTTTCCCTGGCTTGAGCTTGTGCTGGCAGGAATAAAAACAATATTGTAATTTAGAAAGGACCAAAGTTGATGGATCCCATGGAAGGCATGTGAAGAGGAAATATATAGTGGGGAAGTTGAAGGCAGACTGTTCCTCATACTCAAATAGAGAGAGAGGGGCATATATGTGAATGAGAAATTGAGGAGAAGCAACCAGACATGACCAAGCAGTGACTGGCTGAAGATGTGGTCTGTATTCGCAGAACAACACCTGCATTGTACAGATTTTAAAGAAGAAATAGCTTACAAACAAAGCAGGAGGGGGATGCATCCACCTTGATAACAAGCTAGATCAATTCTTGAGATTGTACTTTTATGTGCAAGAAAGGAGGTAATGTAGCAGTTGCTACAATAGTGAGAAGGTTATCAGATCTTGGATATTCTGAATGAGAGGATAAAAAGTGGAGGGAGAAGTCATCAAAACACGACTAGAGTGAGAGAGAGGGGAAAATGACAGTGGTTAAACCAGAAAAATATTTTTATAAAAGCTACAGTTTTTGTAGATTCATTCACTTTTCAGGACATGTTTTCTTGTGTTCCAACATCAGAAATCTCATCCAAATAGGTTTTCAAGAATTGCTGTATCTCTATGATAGCTACTTCTTGATTGAAGTGTGGGTTTTGGTGTGAGGTTGGTCATAAATGGAAGTCTGTAAATTCTGATTTTAATTTCCAGTATTTCCTGAAGACTGAGAGAGTCTGGATCCACTCAACCTTTTTGGGAAGGTTGTCCCACTTGGATAATTTTATAGCATTTCTGAATGTAGTAAGTTGTCGCGTGCACAAAGCACATAGGAACTGCCAGGGGAAGGAAAAGGTTTTCAGCCTGTGACTGTGCCTCCTACAGAGGATCTTTCCTTGTAGTTCCCAAAGGGACAAATGCTCCATGGCTGTCCACAGAATGCAGCATACAACCCAAGTTCTTAACTTCCATTCCTCTCCCAAAAGCCCTATGGGATTTCAAGATCTTGAAACCCTTCAACCCAAATCCTCTTCAGTCCTTCCACTTCCATCCCCACCTTGCTCCAGACATTGCATCAGGTTCCCTCTGACTACAGGACTCCTCTGTGTCCTTTCAGTCTCTGCTCCCTCCTACATACCCTAGTCATTGCCCTTTCTCTAACTCCTCCTCGTACTCCAGCATATGACATGTAGTTATTGCTTTAGCTTGTTTCTCCAGCCCCTCCAAAACTCAGAACATTTCAGTTCCATACCCTCACCTCCCCATCACTCACACAGATCACCAGCACCTACAGCTGATACCCTGCTGCACAGCCCAGTCAGCCTCCATCTGCCTCTCCTCACAGAAAACGGCTCGAAACCCAGACTCTAGACAAACCATCTTCTCACTCAATAGTCCCCCAAACTCCAAGACCAGAGAAAGAGGCCAAGTCCAAAATACCTCCTCAGTCTGAGAAAAAAAAAAAAACCAACACTGGACATATGGTAGCTCCAACCTTTGATTAAAACATGTATCGTAAGGCTTAATCATGCCTTACCCATAGTTTTAATAAGGCAGAAGAAACCACATAATGACTCACTTTGTTCTCATGGGTGCTCTGAGCCATTCAGATGACTGCATGTGTCTTGCTCAAAGACTGATGGACTTCAAGCCTTGAGAGATTGCTGCAGGCAGAGAATAAAATCAACCAGGAAGTCCCTGTGCTGTGGAAACATGACTGGTCAGGGTCCAAATTATTCCGGTAGGCAAACCAGTACCACAAAGAATAGAAAAAGACAAAATATCTCTACAGTCCTTACCAATCTGATAGAAAGTCCCTTCCTTACCCAAGTGCACAGAGGAGCCTGACCCTGCAATCTGAGAAGCTAAGCTTTCCCCAAAGGTTTGCTACATCATTTTAGTGTGCTGGTATTTCCTTCCCCAGGATGGCCCTTGCTAGCTCCCAATTCAGACTATGCTACCCAGGGATTTGCCCAGTTTCCTAAAACCTTTCCTAGGTTCTGTGCTGTTGCATCCCTGGAGTTGCTTAGTTGTCTTCAGCTCATGGTTTCCCCTGCAGGAGGATATCTGCATGTGTCTACTCATACAAGAGTGGCCACTGTTGAGGAGGTGGACCCTCTGACATGCCCACGGGAAGATCGGAGTGGAGTGCAGAGTCAAAATTTGACTCCCCAAAACCCACTTTGTTCCCCCAGGAGGAACTTTCCTCTTCAACCTCAGCCCGGCTGAGAGCATGGCCACCCAGAAAAGTAAGCAGAAATGAGGGCATAAGCTGCAATGCAAAGGACAGTAGGGTAGAAGAGTAAAAAAAGACATGTGATCATTTTACAATATTAAAGAACACCGAGTAGAAGAAAATGTGGCCATAGAGAGAATCTCCAGGACCATCAACAGAGTGAGAAAGGAGGGAAGAAACCACAAAATAGCCTGAAGGCTGGGGGTGGCTCCTGAGCTCTCTCAACAGTCTCTGAGTTAGGTCCCTGTGTAAGGATTGCTGTTTTGAAATCCAAAGTCCTCCTCACTACTAAATCCTGAACTGTGAAGGTTGTCCCCTGGATCCAAATAATGAAAAAGAGATTTGGCCCTCTCTAGCTGAAGGTATATTGATTGCTGTGCTGAAAAAACAGTTCCTTAATCCAAAACCCACCTTATTCTGGCAAGGGTGTGAGCAGAGGAACAGAGAATAATAACTCCAAAATGACTGGAATACCAAGAGCTTTCTGAAAAAAGAGATTAACAGAACACTTCTGTAAAAAAGATTAAAAAAACTCCAACCTAGTCAACTAGATAATATAGAGAAAATATTTACTCTAGAAACTTATGTTAGTAAGAGGGAGATACTTAGAGTATGTGATCACACAAGGAACTTCCTATCTGTTAGACATGAGTGTTGAGGGATGTGAGGGGCTTAGCAAGGAAGCTTATTGCAGCACATGTAATCTATTTTTTGATTTCCAGAAAAATTGGGAGGTATGGGAAATTCTGAGAGGGGGAAAAAAAAAAAAAAAAAAACAAATACGGTACTACTCATACTACTCATCCAAAAAGGAAGAATGACTCTGGTTATTATTGTCCCACAGGAAAACATTTTAAATGGCTATAGATAATGGACTCCTGAGCAATTCCAGAGCTCATTGTACACAACTTTCACTAGATATGTTTGACCATTAGAGGAAGAAAAAGCAGTAGCAATCATATTTGGAAATATGTGTTTGGCCCACATGTTTTGCAAAGTAATAAAGCTGTCTCAGGCATGTCTAGTTCTCATGGAGGCTGAGGGCTTGACAAAGGGCAGCAGATAAAATGGTAAAACAGAGCACAAGGAAAGTGTCTAAGGGCTCATATCAAAAGAACTAAGTACTCTAGATTAGCTTATTTGTACAGTTTATGTGCACATTCCCAGTATGCAGCAAAAAAAACCCCAAGTTATACAGCTTAGCATCAACTGCAATGAACATGAAAGTCCTACCATGAATGATGATAGGTCCAGACCTGTTAAATACTTTCCTTCATGATTTAGGGGAGTGAGATACAAATATTTTATAAGAAAGGACTGAAAAGATTATGACTGCGTGAGGGTCTCTGCAGTATGTATGTAAAGAGAACAGGAGAAGTGAGCAGATGTTTGGAGGTCAAGGAAATTTCTGGGAATCAGATATCTGTAGAGGTAGCCACCAGGCAAGGAAAATTGAGCTCCTGTTAATGACCTCCAAACATCTGCTCTGCTCACTCTCCTGTTTAGTTTCTCCTATGATTTGAGGGATGTCTTTTGCAACCATGATTTGTCGTCAGCAGTTTAGGGGGTTTGGCTGACTTCCAGTCTCTGTTTCAAGTGGATGTTTCTGCTATGAAGTTTTTGCTGTATCCTTTGCAAATGATTATCAATATCCAGTCTCATCTTTCTCAAAATAATATTGAACTGTGCTCCCACCTCTGTTTCCTTCTCCTTTCGTGACAACAGGTTTTTGAGACAACAGGTTTCATTGTTACAAGGCAGACATGCCACCTAACCCAAAACTTGTTTCATTGTGTTGAAGTAGAAGTTACCTGAGAGTGCTCTTGTGCTGATCAGTCACCTGAAGGGAATGAAGCTTTGCATTATAATGCTGCATAAGGCTCAGTGTCCACAGCCAATTATGCGCCTTCTCAATCTCTGTTGCAGGAAAAAAGCAAAAAAAGGCTCCATTTTCTCAATGTGTAAAATTTAATTTTATACTGGCAGGGATGAGTAAACTGGTGGAAGGGAGGTGGTTTTTCTTTAGTGGTTTAGTAAAACCTCATCAGTCAAGGAACTGGCTTTGTGAAATATTGGAAGGGCTTATTTGAATAAAATGTCCCCAGGCTGGCTGGGAATGGGTGGGCAGCTTTGGTAAACTGGTCTGTTTCTGTTGCAAGCTGGGATTTTTTTTCCCTCTACTTTGTATAAAAAAGGAAACAAAACTTCAGCCATGTCTGTTTTTAGCATAGATGGCTTTATATGACTAAATAAGTGGGAAGCTAAATAGCAGTCAGATGGAGAAGATGAGATGTGAGGCAAATATCGTATGCAACTGAGGAGACAGTCAAGGAAGCACAAAGCAGCAAGTAACAGCTCTTCAGAAATCACAACGTCAGTAAACAGTTTGTTCCACGAGAGTGGAGCTAAACAAACTTGATTTCCCACAAAGTTTTGCCCTATGTCCCTTAATATCTTTTCCAACATTCTGAACTCCCTGTTGTCCTCTACCATTCAATAGCCCTCCCATATAGAATCATAGAATCATGTAGGCTGGAAAAGACCCTTGGGATCATTGAGTCCAACCATCAACACCTACAAAGGGGTATCAAAGTTCTCCCCTACACCATATCCTCCAGCACCACATCTAAATGACTCTTAAACATGTCCAGGAATGGTGACTCAACCACCTCCCTGGGCAGCCTATTCCAATGCCTGACCACTCTTTCTGTGAAAAATTCTTTCCTAATGTTCAGTCTAAACCTACCCTGTTGGAGCGTGAAACCATTCCCTCTCGTTTGTCACTAATTACCTATGAGAAGGGACCAGCACCAACCTCTCTACAGTGTCCTTTCAAGTAGTTGTAGAGAGTGATGAGGTCTCCCCTCAGCCTCCTCTTCCTCAAACTAAACAGTCCCAGCTCCTTCAACCGCTCTTCATAAGATTTATGCTCCAGGCCCTTCACCAGCTTCGTTGCCCTCCTCTGCACTCGCTCCAGCACCTCAATGTCTCTCTTGTATTGAGGTACCTAGAACTGGACACAATACTCGAGGTGTGGCCTCACCAGTGCTGAGTACAGGGGGACAATCACCTCCCTACTTCTGCTGCTGGTCACACTATTTCTAATCCAAGCCAGGATGCCGTTGGCTTTCTTGGCCACCTGGGCACACTGACGGCTCATATTCAGCCACTTGTCAATTAGAACCCCCAGGTCTTTTTCTGCCAGGCAGCTTTCCAGACACACTTCCCCAAGCCTGTAGTGGTGTGTGGGGCTATTGTGGCCCAAGTGCAGGACCTGGCACGTGGCAATGTCTTCTTTGATGTCATAAAATTTTGAACTGTTTTCAAACTGAATTTTTCTTTTTTCAAGTGCCAGTTGAGGGAATTTCAGTGTCTACCTTCCACAAGTGTGAGCATAATGTTGTCTCTGTGTGGAATTGACAGTCATTAGGGTTTGAAGTCGAGAAAGAGAGTTACAGCAAGAAAAATCAGAGAAATTATGCATTTTAGGCTCTGGATAGTCCAGCTGAAATCAAATTATTTACTTATCAACTCATGGAAGAATTGCATGTTATGATGGACAGAGATGCTGAGAAAGTATGATTAATCTGAACCACAAGAACATCTTTGCCTTTCCAGCATCTTAGGTTATAACCCCCATGGGGGTGAAGAGACAACCTCTAAGAGAGACTTCCTCCAGGAACTTGGTATGGGAGTCCCTCACTCACGTTGTGTCATTCCATTTACTGGAGGAGGAGCTTGCTTAGACTGGACACTTAAATTTGGCACAGATAGACGTAGACAAAATTAATCTCACTGTTAAACTGCTGAGGAAGGGTCGCTGTTCTATAAAATGCAGCCATTCACTACAAGGTGTTTAGAGAATATGGCACTGGAGGCAGTAAGGAGCGTTGGGTAAAGTAAAACCCATGAAGCATAATGAAAGGCAGACAATTGTTTCTGAGTAAGAGATTTGAATCTCCTTGGTGCTGGGTCAGTCACCTTTCAATATAATCTTTAAGGTGAAATATCATGCTACAGATTTGTTAAGAGAAGTGCCAAATTTCATGTGCTTTGAAGGCTAGATAGTATGGCCAATCTCCTCTTCTACATTAACAACTTCAGGTCTTGCCAGAAATAACTGCTGTGCAAAGGGAGAACACTCTTCGATATGTTAAAATTAGCTAGAATAGGGTGTCTTCTAATCAAATTTTGTCCTGAATTGCCAAATGATGTATAGTTGTTTGTGTTGTAGATAACGCTCCAGTGGGGACTACGCTAAAATCCCTGAAAACTCATATTATGCAAGACCTCTGGCTGAACTTTAACTCTGTGCTTCGGAGCAAGAGACTGGTGCTCTAAGCCACCCAGATCTACATCAAATACTGTAATTTAATTTTAATTGTACACTTAGCTAACAAAGATTGACTTAGATTAAACGAGCAATAAATTCCCACCTCTACAAAATTAACAAAACTATGTTTCAGAATAGCGTACTCTGCATTTGAGGCCACCCTCAGAGGTAGTGGTGGCAGAAGAGGGACAAAGTGGCCATCTAAACCTTGGTGAGATCCTAGTGCTTTTTGTCTTTGCGTGCAACAGATGTTTCCGTGAGTTGGTCAGTTGTATCATCTAAGCTATAAAATAAAGGCAGAAGGCTTAGCAAATAATTGGCACAGGCCCAGCACTTAAATCAGCTTCAAGTTGTATGAGAAATGATGTTGCTTTGAGGGCAACTATAAGGGAAAGATATTCTGATGGAGCGTACCTATTCAGTTTTGGCTGATTGCTGTTTGAACTCCCCCTGCTTACGAGTACATTAGGGAGTATATATTTCAAAAAAACATTGCACAGCGCTGTTAAGCATTCTGCATATATTTATCCTGTCGAAATGTTTGAAGTTACAAGCCACATATGAGTTTCTAATTTATTTCCATTTTTAATGTGCCCCGTTAGAAAATGTCAGTGCATCCACACGTTGCACTTGTAGTGCCATTCCAAACCTCTGCAACACTTGCATTAAGTAGCGGGGAGTCAGAGGCTGGAGCAAACATCTCCAGAGCTGAATGCTTGAGCAAAACACCCTTTATCTTTTCTGTTCTTTTCTGACATCTGAAAATCCTCTTTCACCATGCTGCTGCTCACAATGCTGAGTCTACTCATTGCTATTTGTAGATTGGCCAAAGCGGACTCTCCAGACCTGAAGTTTCAGAGGATTCCTGTACCAGAGACCTATATGAAAGGTTTCGTAGCTGTACCTAAGCTGACTTGTACCAATTCCCTCCAGCTGCCTGGTCATCTGGAGAGGGAGAAATACCAAAGGTCTCCCCGTGCATTTCAAACTTTTCCTTCTGCTGATGAGAGGCCCTGGTACCCAGTAGCGCTTCCATTCTTGGGACTATTTCAGAGGAAGCTTCTTCCTTAAGCTCCCTGATCCCACTTAGCCTGGGTTGTCTTCTGTTTTTAAGGGAGGGTAGAGCAGCTGTGGTGCTGTCTGATGGAGCTGTACCTCCAAAGAGCTCTGCTGACCTCATGGCTTTAAATTATAAAGGCAATCTGGTGCTTAATTCCATGCACAAATTCAATCCCCACCTCACACCCCGCACTCAAACCGCTGCTGTTTTTGTACAGCATGTTTGCATAGAGCAGGCAGCCCCTCAGGCTCCTCTCCATGCTCCCACACAAGAAGAGCCTTTAGACAGACAGAAAATGAAAAAATATTCAAATACAATAACGCCGAATCCCTATTAGATCTCATGGATGTCTGTATCATGGGTTTGTGTTTTTTTTCAGATGAGAGCCATCAGCCTTCAAATCTGGGGTCTAACATAACAACAACAGAGGGCTTCTAAATCCCAAAGAGTACAGCAGTTATCCCCTGTAATAACATAAGCCATCATAAGGGCTTCCTTCCTGTGACTTGATCCTTTCATTCACTATTGCTTTTGCTAATACCATTATTTTTTTTTTTTGCTAGCAGCTTTTGCTGTTGCTGTTTTGTTTTTATTTTAAATTGTCCAAGAACCATTGAGGCAACTGTACTATTCCAGGTCAATATAGCTACCAAAACACAAAACAGTGGAAGAAATAGCTTTCATGGTGAAGAGATCCTGCTGTGGAAGTAGTTTACTGCTGGAGGTTAAAGCTAAGCAGAGACTGTCCACCTTTAGAATATGTTGTAAGACTTCTCTTTTAAAATTTGGACATATGAAAATTCAAGTGCATGGAGCATGAAAACAGAGATGGGTTGCAGACAACCGTCTATTGATATTTCAGCCAAGACCTCTTCCTGCAACAAGGGAAGAAAAAGAGTGTATTAGGCACTATCCTTTCATCCTGGAAGACACTGAGAAGCTACAGAGATGGATGAGGAAAGCTCTAGAGCAGATAAACGACTTACTGTGTGATGAACATCTTGTATTTCCATCCAGCATGTCGTCCATGCCTGGTTGATGTGTGCGTGATGCATTGCATGTTTGTCTGTACAGACCATATGTAGTAACTCTTGCTCTTCCAGAAACATTGGATTTGTTACCTATCTACCATGGAACCGGTCAATACTTAACACATTAGGAATATTTGGTAATTCCTAATTGGCCTGAGCTACTGGTACTGCTCTGATTAGCTGGAAAGGCTTCCAAAATTCCTAGATGCATATGCAACATCTGTTACACTTGGATGCCACGCTGGATGGGGAGGGGAGGAAATATGCCAGGAAACCTGTTTTTTTTCTCTACCTGCTCTATTTGAGCTAAAAGCCTGATTCCACAGGAGATGGTAGCAGACTTCCCAACACCTGTGGTAAAGCCAGGATTTAATCTTCAGCATTTACTTGCCAATTCTCATCTCTTAGCCTTAGAATGTGCTTAAAGCACCCAGAGCTGGAGCAAGCCAAAGGGACACACAACTGGTGAGACAGCATGAGCAAGAATTTCATGGTCGGTCATCCACAGACACAAGAGCAAAGCAGCCCTGGTTGGAAGTCCACATGTCACTGCAGCATGCTTCAAAAGCTCATAGAAATGTCACAAATGTAGGGTGATAGTGAGCGCAAAAAATGACAATGGCTCCATATAATTCGGTTGCTGTAATTCGAAAGGATCATGGATGGTAAGACCAGAAAAAGCTGTTTTATTCACAAGTCCCATGCTCTTCTGCATAATGTCAGACATAGAACTTCAAATTCAGCCCTGACATAAGTAACTGGTGGGTTAGCACTGTGGCTTCTACAAATTCATTGGTGATTTCTCCTTACCACAGCAAAAGGATGGTAAGATGAAACCAGGAGTATGGTGGCAGTGTGGGTTCAGAAACCTCACTGTGTATCCAAAGACACGTGGCAAGCCTGGCTAGAGATTGGTGACCAAGGCCATCACCATTCATCTCTGCTTTAAATGAGTTTCTGCTCATCTGGACTGGGTAATCAAAGATAGTGGCATGAGATGTTAGCTGTGTTAGCACCCTGCTCCCCGCAGAAAACAAGGTTCCTTACCCAGCCTGGCCTGCCAAGACAACTGGTCTCAGATGGGTCCTGGATACTGGATAAGTGAAACTGGTTTCCAACAGTTCCAAAGCACCTTAAATACTAGGTCCGTGGTATGCTACAACTGCATCATAATTAGAAGAGCATTGATGCAAAGTGCTCTTACTGCTGTGTCATCAAAGGGTTTTGGCTGTTCTCAAAATATTTGTATTTATGTCCTTAAATAAACAAGAAAATATTTTTAAAAGAAAGGGGGTGTGTATTCTATTACTTAAATATAAGTTTTATCATTTCCTTATGAGTTTCATACTGATTCATTCATCTTTTGCACCACAAGTATATAATATTGAGTATATTATTCTCCTGCAAATGCCTGGAAAAGGAGGAGTTAATGCATCATGGAAAATAACTTTGTGTGGAAGACATTTATTTTTATGAATCTGTCTCTAAGACTTTCTCTCTAGTTTTAAAATTACTATCACAGCCAGATTGTGCATCAAAAGGATCCCACTTAGCAGAATATATGATCTCAAAAATGAATATCTGTTAGATTGTTCATAGAGAGTGCTTTGAGAAATAACTTCTCACAGATGGAAAGCTATAAAAATGGTGTTCTGCTATCTTGTAGTTTGAACCACAATCTCAGAACATATGAAATATTGATATTGAATCAAGCTGTACCTGGTTCCCCTTGAATGAATTCTTCCAAGTTCTTGACCTCTGTTCTAGTCCTGTTTCATTTTAGGCTGGAGTCCAATGGGGGAAAAAAATACAACAAAAACCAAAAAAATTCTTATCCTTTTGTCCATGAGCAGAGGCAAATCAGGAATGACATACTGTTTTCTAACCAGACTATTTGCTATTATATGCTACCTTTGAAGAGAATTGTTATAATAAAGTATAATCACATGAATGGTCACACTCATGAACATTTACTTGGTGTGAAGTGTTTTCACTGCTCTCCCTGCAGAATAGATATTTCTTGACAAAGAGAGATGGCATGGAAAGCACTGCTGACATTTTTAGGTGGTGGAATAATGAAAATAAATGTTCGTTACTGCTGGCTTTTTCTGGAGAAGATTCTCTACTGACAGTACCATTCTCAGTGAAAAATGCTGACATCATCAATAGAGAAGTCCATCTGTGAATAGGGAGTTTTGCTCTTGGAGTCTCTCTCGATGCACCAGTTCAGACCTGGCATGGTATTCAGAGTGTGCTGCAAGGATGCTTTCAAACACATTGCCTTTAAATCACTGCTGAGGCCACACCAAAATACCGGTATAACCATTTCCTAGAAAGTTTTCAGTGCTCTCTCCACATGTTCCGGACTTTCTTAATGACAGTAATTCACAGTGTCAGGGTCCCATTGGTTATCAGATGGATCATTTAACCCTTCACAGAAAGCATCCAGCATTGACCTCAATGATCTCTGTTTCCCAGTCAGAGTCTGCTGCTTCGTGCCTTTTGATCGGTTTGACTGTGACTTCTTGCAAACAACAACACAAACATTTACACCTAAAACCTCCAAGTCCACTCTTAAGCTAACAGAGACCCTGGAGAAACAGCTGGAGAAGCAGAGCATCAGTGGTCAGAGGATACTGCTCTCTGCCATAGACCTTACATGGGAGCATTATACCATGTTCCTTTATTCTTTTCATTCTTTTTTAATAAATAATTCATATGGAGCAACTTGTCCAAGGAAAGCTCTTGTTTAGTCCAGCTCAGTATAGCAGACCATTTACAGGTATATTTCTTTTATTTTCCATACTTTTCTTTTCTACATATTTATTATCCCTCACCCAATAAATCTTTTATCAAGTTATACATAAAGCTTGAATTGATTTAGAAAAGAGCCTGTGGCAGGTTTTACAGCTGAACATCTCAAAAGTGCTATTTTATCACTACCAGCTTTTCCACATCACTGCTAATACCTATTGGTCCCTTTCTGCAGCCCAGCAGCTCTTTGAGGGCACCCTGGCTGCTTCTCCCAATACACCCACTCCTTACCCAGTTCAGGACTCAGCAGCTTGAACCATGTTCACAAAACCTGACAGCAAAATTGGTGCTAAAGGCTGTTCTTCAGGAAGCATTTGTTTGACAGGTGATGCTCCTGCAGGTCCCCACAACAGCAACAGCAGAGGTGGGAGCTGCATGTCTGTGCAGCTCAGGTTGGGCTGAGGGCCATTAGAAGCAAAAGCTGGCCACCTTCCCTTGCAGGAGGTGGTCATGAGAGCTGGCAGGAGGCACCAGACCTCCTCCCTGTGGAGGACTAGCCTACCCCCCTGCTGTGGGTGAGCCAGGGGCACTTTATTAATTTTTTATATTACTGTTTGCTTCAACAAAGCACCTCTTGCCGTGCTAGCACACCCTCACACCCTCACATCGTAGGTTTGTTGCTTTGTCTGAGCAGACAAACGAGCAGCCTTCAGGACTGGTAGTCTGGGTTTGCCCCACTGAACCTGGGGAATCATGAGTTGCCCCTGGGCGAGGAACACACTTCCCTGTAGGCAGCAGAGAGTGAAAGATGTCCCCAGAGGTGACTCAGATCTCCGATGGGCTGAGTTTCCTCCTGGAGACACCTCACTCGATTTCCTGAGGCTACGCAGAAAACAGCAGAATAATGTGCTTCAGTCAAGTGCACAAAGTTGGCATTTGTTCCCCTGGTGGTTTTCGTCCGACGCTACCCTAAAATGAATCTGTCTTTCAAAATGCTAAATAAAACCTGTGGTGCATCTTTTCTCAACAGGGGAGGCAATGAACTGGAAGCAGGGAGAAAACTCCCAACCAAGGAAGGCAGTGCCAACTACCCACCAAGATCATGTCAGGGAGAAAGGAGGAGGAGAAGGAGGAGGGAGGGAAGGAAGAAGAGGGAAGTCCAGGATGGCTCTTCTGTGGCCCATCAATGCTCAGGGTTCTGGAGGGCCTGGAAAACTAGAATCATAGAATGGTTCGGGTTGGAAGAGTTCCAACTCAAGTTCCATCATTGAGTTCCAAGCCCCCTGCCATGGGCAGGACCGGGTTGCTCATTAGGAAATGCATCTCCTGACTCTCCCCAGATACCTTGTGGCTGCCAAGGCTGTTACCTGCTCTGGCGCTGACGAGGGAGCTGGGGACATCCTCTGGGAGCCCAGAATGGCTTTCAGCTCCCCCAGGCCGCAAGCTCACATCCACTCGGCCAGAAGAGGATGTGAAATGCAGCCTCACCGAGCTGTCTGGAAACAGAGCTGTCTGGAAAAGCATTAAAGCAGGGCCTTAAAACCTGTCCACTGCAGCAGGTTTAGATTAAAACGGGTATGTTGCAGGCAAACCCAAGCCCACTCAAGTGGCTGGAGCCCATAGATCCCACTCAGCTTGCACAGTGTTGTCGGACTCCATCTCTACTCCAGATCCCACCAGGGCTCCTTCTAGCAGGTGGTAGCCACAGGAGGATCGGTGTGTGCCACTGACCTGGTGTTAGTACTTGCAGAGGACTTCTTCCCACCCATGCGTTGAAAGTTTCCCCGATGTAGATGCTTCCACACGCCCTTGTGAACACTTTGCTTTTGTTCTTCCTTGTTTTGTTTCCCTCAATCTAAAAGAAGTTACTCAAACTGAGAACATATTGTTGCTCTTTGTGTGTGGAAAAACATAACATAGCAACTTGTCTTAGCTTTCTAATAGCTTCACGATGTGCTTTTAAACAATGTCAAACTTGTTCAAGGCTCGTGACATTTGAAGTTGGCAAGTAAATCAGTGTTTATTTTTTTTTCAAAAGCGAAACTTTTTAGAAATAAAATGGTTGCATTTATTTCAAAGGAAAATATTCATCCCTGTTTTTTCTGTTTTCTCTATTTTTTTTTAAGACATAAAGTGCTGTGTATGCAGGATTATTTTTATTTTGTATGTATGTTGCAGTGCTCAACATTTTAATTGCCACTTCCTCAATAAAACTATTGGAAATCTTCCATCTTGCCATTAGCACTTACAAAATAACTGTTAACAATATGTTATCCAGACACAGAAACTTTATAATTAACGTTGGACTGGTCTTCAAAGCCTAGTGACTAAAATATATCCTATAAAATTACTGGACTTCATTCAACGCTATTCCGCTGGTTTAATGTTCAATAAATGTGTTGAGGGGAGATATTTGGCGGCGGGCGCTAAGTCTCCCTGGCAGGGAGAGTGACTACAATGGGGTTTGCTCTCCGCTCCGTGGCGAGAGCACCACGGCTGGCCCGGGACGCCACGCAAAAAATTAAGAGGTTGCTGCTTGGTGTGAAATAACGGAGCTCCCAGACACGCCGTCCTTCAACGGGACGCTCCTCCCCTGCCGACTGACGAGGAGTTGGAAGGGGTTCCACACCGGCAATAAAACACAACAGGCAGTGTGTATTTCGGGGCCGCTGGAGCGCAACCCGGGGTAGAGTCAGGAGGCTGAAGGCCAAGTGTCTCAACCACAGGCGAAGTACAAGATTGGCTCTGAAGCGGCTGGGTGCTGTCCCAAAATGGAATTTCTACAGTACATTAAATAAGGAGGAACGCTTAGACCTGCGCCTTTAACACAGACATGGACATGACATCATTGGCAGCTAATTAAAACTTATTCCAGCCAGAATTGAGCTCGCAGCCGTAGCGGGCCGCTCCACTGGTGAAGAGCTTGGAGATCTGGATGAAAGATATTGAAATGCACTTTCTTTTGGATTAAAACATGACAAAATTATCATCATGGATTAAAAAAAAAAATCATAATTTTGCAGTATCGAGGTAATTTAAAGCAGTATCTCCAAATAATCCAGCCATGGAAAGCTGTTTCCCCATGAGAAACATCTGAAAAAACCCCCTCTGCCTAGTTTTTGATACAAACACAACGGACCAACAGACGTGTGGACAGAGTCCTGGAAGTTATTTTTACTGGGGTGTAGCTGTGAGTCAAGCCAACAGTATAATTGTGTTTAACACTCCAGATGCTCACAGGGAGAAGTCCCAAGTGTACTTTCAGTCCTTTATAACTACGACACGTGCCAGGTGGTATCTGTGCCTGGGGCTGCCGTGGCAAGAGTCAGGCTGCCCAGGGCTCCCACTGAGAAAGAGAAGTTGAAGAGTCAGGAGCAAAATCCCTGACCTTAGAGCCATGGGACTCCATGGGGCACCGAGGACAGGGGCACCGGAGGGGTGCGAGGGAGCTCATTGTCTGAGCAGGTTTGGTCTCTTTGCAAAATTAGATTTTTCAGATCTGTCTCAAGCAGGAATAGATACTTAAGCAAGTGGTTGGGTTGCTGAGGGGAGATGTTTGGGCTCAAAAATGTCTTCTACAACACAGTGCAAGCTCATGTCATCTGGACTCTTCTCTGCACCAAGTCTGGATAAAGAGAGGCAAGGGTTTTTGGAGGACATATTTCCTGTGCATTTTTTTGCCATCATCACATAGTTATCAATCATAAGATCAAAGACATCTGTAAAGGAAACTAAGAAGTGGTCTAGTTGATTCATGTCTGCCATAGTAGGGCATATAACTATATGTACAACATTTCTACCATTTGCTTCTCTAACCTGTTCTTGGATACCTTAGATAATGAGCTTCACAGCTTCCCAGGACAATCTATTTCAATGTTTGTTTATTTACTGTAATAGAGGCAATGCTCTTACTGTTCTGGCACTTAAGATAGTTTTTCCTTGTTTAAATTATTTTCATTTTTATGCACAAAGGGCAGAGGAAATTTTTTTTTTTCATTCTTGCCGCTACCATCATGTATCTGAAGGCTATTAGCACAATTCCTTTTTATTCTTTGGCAGACTAAACAATCTAAATTCCTTCAGCCATGACTTGTAAGGTGTAATTTTAGACCTTTAGATTCTCCTCTGGTCTCCATCCACCATGTCGTTCTGGCGTGCAACACCCAGGGTTTACCCACACCGAATGGAAGGAACATGTCTTAAGACTTGCTGAAGGGTGATATCCCGTACAACTGCCTTCTGAGCTCTGGGAAAGGGAGGCAGAGAGAAGAAATGTGAATTGTTCAGACTGTGACTGGGGTAGACTCTTTTTTAACACAGAACATTTCTGTGACCAGTATTCAATAAAACTATTTTCATCTTAAAGTTCATTTATGTTCATGAGCATTTTTTTGAATACTCACAGAAAGTGAATGCAACTGAGGACACAGGGGCAGCTGTAACAAATTCAGACAAATATTCCTAAAAGAAGTATAAGTGTAGTCTCACTCTGAGATACCCTTCCTTAGGACAGCCCAAGATGATAAATTATTCTACAAGTTTGATAAGAATAATGCTAGATGCTCATTAAACTGTTAAGAGATGTACATCATGTTGTAGTTTTAATGATTTAAGAAAAATGAGGCAAAACTTTTAAAGAAAACACAATGTCTTTTACACACTAACTGGGGAAAAAGAAAAAAAAAAAAAAATCAATCAAACCCAACAACAAACAAGCTCTCATCCACACAAGCTGTGATATGCTTCTATCTTGGACCTGAAAAGGGGGGTTTGATCCAAATACTTGTCTCTATTTTCCAACTATATCAGTTAGCCTCATAAAAGAGGCTGCTTCTCTCTATAAATCTTGTGATCTGGTGGTTATCACTACAATATTTGCTGCCATAAGCCCCTAGGAATTCACAGATCACTTTCTCTGTGTCTCTCCCAAAAAGACAAAAAGGAGAAGGTCAGATGAAACAGCAGTGTCAGGGATTGCCACCTTCACCTTGGACAAGCTGATGAGTCAGTGAAGGAGAGTGCCATGTCATAAAGAAACCCTTCCTAAAGCCTAAAGTGTCCTAAAGCCACCTCCCACCAGAGTCAGTGGGGTGGTTACACCAATGCTGGTTTTGGAAGGCTCTCCCAATGCTGACCCCTGCTCTGTTCCGAACTACAGACTTGTCCCAAACTGCTGGTGAGACTTTGGTCTCATGATGGCTTTGAAAAAACACAATCTCTCTACTCACAAGCAGTGGAAAATCACCCAGTGATTTGTTACAAATTATTCACCATGCTCTAAGAATAACCAACTTATTTCATTTAAAAAGAGGGCAGAGGGGTTCTCTGCAAGCACATGAGCATTTTTCCCCAAGGAAAATTTCATAATGGTTAATATAAGCAGAACTACAGTAGTGCATATGGTTAACAGCTGCTTTAACATGATATGGCATAACAACTGTCTGGAAATCGTTAGCTCAACTTTTCTTTAGTATTTGGATAATTAACCATCAGACAGAGCTATTTCAGCTTATCAGACAATACATAGATATCCATTTTTTTCTTCATTATTTAAAGTACATATAGTCCTGTTTCTCAAAATAACACACGAAACAATTGGTTAGTAGGTGAAAAAAAAATAAAACTCATAAGTCTCGATAGACATTTGACAGATATTTAGATCTTTCCAAAACACTGAAACATTCATGGGTTCCAAAGAAGACTTTCCTTTAAGGAAATTAAAACATAAAATTCTATTACTGTTAAGGTTGCAGAGAGACTAACAAAAGCCTGGAATATAAATATTTTTATATATATATAAATTTTGTTAAATATATTAAACTGTAAAGCAGAGTTCTCAGTGACTTTGATAATGTAGATCACTTTTTGGTACAAAGATTTTGTATCAGGCCTTTATTGCTCTTCACAACCACCACCTTCCCCCTCTTTTATCTACCCATAATAATTTTGTTGGAAGTACAGCTATTTTTTAGCTTAAACAGTGATACCAGGAAAGGTTTTAGCTCTTGCAACGTTGAGCAGAATCAAAACTGAAGAGGAAGAGAGATCAGACCTGCATATGGAGGTCAAAAGAATCTTCCTGGGTTTGTGCTGATCTGCAGAAAGCTAGAAGCCATTGTCATCTTGCATGAAAACATGTATAAGCAGGTATGGAGTGAAGCAATTACAGGAAGGCAGCTTGGAAAACAGAATAGTTTCACTAGCCAACAACTCTATATAATTTGTTAACATTCACAGAGTCACAGAATCACATGGGGTTGGAAGGGACCTCTGGACCTCTGGGTCCAACCCCCCAAATTCCTGGTCTAGAAGTTTTGTTGCATACTAAAACTTTATTCATTGTGTAATAGAATTAAATTATAACAATAATGTGTCTTCCCAAAGCTTCATTAGGAAGTAAATATGGTCAAAGGGATGACCTAAAATTTAGACTTTACGTAAGTAGCAGAAATAAATACGTAAAATTGTGAGAGCTGAATTCTTGTCAACTTCCCATGAGTCCACGAGCTGGTAGGGAAGCATGGTGTAGTTTCCCTTTCTGCTTCCCAGGCTATTAGCATGTGTGTATTTGTGCACCTGACCTTCCTTGAGGACAACTCAGAACTCATGTTTAATACCTGTAGAAAGCTAAACCTGTCCCCTCACACAGGTGCACCCATGCTCTTTCTAGCGGGGCAGTGAAAAGCTCTTAATAGTTTGGTTATGGTGAAGCTTTGGGAGCAGGAAGGGAGAAAGGACATGACTAAAATACAAGCAGTTACTCAGCTGCTTGGGAATAAGCTAGAGAGTAGTTTGACTCCATTGACTTTTCCTTTGGATGCCACCAAATACAGCCTTCACTGTAGCTGCTCCCCAGAACACAGCTTCTTTTCCCCTTTTGAACCTCATACTTACCAAAACTTCTATTTCTTTACAACACGCCTCGGGAAACATGGTGGCAAATGGAATTCAAAGCACAGGTGTGCTCTTGTTTGATAAATGAGTTTGATAAACATAGATTCCTTTTCAACAGTAGCCATTCCGTAAGAAATATGTGGAATGCGCTGCTGCCTGGATCTGATACATCACACTTCTGCTAATACACGACATCATAGAAGCCAGAGACAAAAGGCTCATTTAAACATCAGTAGCTTTTCCACAGGCTCGCCACCGCTATTAATTAAGCACCTGATAATGAGTGCAGCATGCTTTCTGAAGACCAAATCTGGCTTTGGATGGCGTTCAAGAGTAATCCCACCCCACTGATAGGCTTTGACAACCAACCAAAGTGCTTATTTGCGGTCTTCATGGGACAGTAGAGTCAGTAAAAATATCTGGTGGTATTTTCACATGTATGTGACTTCTATATGATTCATGACCCAACACATGAGTAATGACTGCAATTCCTGTAAGGTCGTGGAATAGACATATCCGATCTCTCTTTGTCAATGGAAGTTGTCACAAAATAGATCAAGAGCTCATTTAACTCAGAGAGCTAAATTTTGGGAATGGATACAGTTTTGAATCTGCTCCTGGTTTTGGCTCCATGGGAGACAAAGAACTGAAAAATTCACATTTCCTCAGAAATGTCATGAGTTGAACTATTTCTGCTAGAACTCCGTATAGCAGAGCATGCTTGTGGGCTGACTGTCTTGCACAATATTTAATACTTGGCACTTAAATCTCAGGAGAACAGTTAATTTCATTTTGTCTTCTTCCAGATTGACCCAGAATCCTGCTAAAGGCAGGAGAAAGTCACCCCGTGGTTGAGAAGGACCTTTTGAGGTGCAGGAGTGGGAGTCCCACCATCTTCCAGCTGAGCATTCCCCTCCTGGCAGAGAGCACCAGGACACTTTTGGGTGTCATCCGCAAGAACATTTCGATGACAGCATCTGAGCCCATCCTCAGCCTCCCCAAGGAGATTACAGGAGTGCCATGTGAACTCTCAGATGTGTGGCTGTTGCTACCATCTTTGTGCCAATGTAGGTGTACAGCCACTCACCTGCAACAGGTCGCTGGAGCAAACAAGCACGTAGGGATCTTGTGAGCATGGGTAAAAAGTAATTCTTATTAAGGCAAAAGGGTTTTTACCTCACTTGCCCTCTTTTTGCTCTTACAGGACAATAGTTAGAGTAACTCTGCACAACAATAGAGTCAGCTTTCTAATCACAAAGTAATGTCTCCATTCTCAGCACATCAGATGAAGAGAAAAAATCCTGTTCCCTTTCCCATTGTTGGCCTCCAACCAAGTTCCATGTGGGTCTAATACTGCAATCTTCATTCAAATAAGAAGAGATTTATCAAAGCGAGGATCAGGACTTTTGTCTATAAAATCAGCTGGTTCCTGTTAGAAGATTCATTCAATCATGATGACATTTGTGATATCTCCACCAAAATCAGCAGAACTCATTCCTTTTTGCTTTGCAAGATTCATCTCATTGTATCTTATCAATGTCATTTTGTTAGTCAGAGCAGTGACTGTAAAGAATTATCAGGAAAAAAAAAAATTCTGGAACCGCTTAAGACTACTGATTTCATGAGGGGGATGGGACGAGTACATAGAAATCTCCTTCCAAATTAATAGCATTTGAATCTTGAAACAAATGTAACACAATAAAATTGTCTTCAATATTACAATAAATTTAATGAGCCTTAGAGCAATTTAGTCACAATAATAAAACACAGAATCATGCAAAAAACTTCTAAGAAAAAAAATTCTAAGAAAAAGTATTGCATCTATCTGACAATAATAAATAGGAAGACGAGAAATTAAATCAAATCAGAAACCAAACTTTCAATGGAAAGCTTACTATCCAGGCTTTTTATAACTTAAAATATGTCTAAAATAAAACTAGCAAGAAAATGTTAAGTATCCTTACTACTGTACCATACTACAGATAATTTCTTTTTTTTTTTTTTTAATCCATACTTCCATCTTTGGTTTCAATATTTAGGCAAAGCTTCCTGGGAATGCTCTTCCTGGTTAGGTTCCTATTTTTCATTTCTCTTCTGTTTTTTGATCCTAGGAGGTAAAATGTTATAGTAAAAGAAAAATAATGCGTCAGTGAAAGAAAAAGAGAAAAAATTATCTAGTTTTAGTCCCATTTTCTGTACTATTATAGGTGTTCTTTATTTGTGAAAAATGGGAAATAACACACTGTATTTCCTAGGTGCTGTTACAGCCTGCGTCTACCATTCCACATTCAAAAAAGTGCCAGCAATGTTTTTGAAAGGGATGATGCCAAAGAACAAATAATAGCTACACTTCAAAAACCAGAATTTGTGTCCTAAAACTTACTCCAAGAAAAGGGGGAACTGGGATAGGGAGATTGCTCCCTATCTTTATAGGTTTCTGAAGACACATTTGATCCATGAGCTAATTGATTTTTTTGGCAGGAGAGCTGTCCTTTGCTCTTTCTCTTTTTTTCCCTTCTTTTCCCCCCACCCTGTGAAACAAGCAAGCTATCAGGACAGCTCTTTAAAACATGAAAATCTGCTTAATAAACTCCTTGGAGAGTAGCTGGGACACAGATGTTTCTTATAATTATTAGTTACAGCTTCAGATAAAATGATGATGGCAAATTAGAAGCCTGAGTTTTATACAGTGCACCTACCATTAAATCTCTTTTATATTGGTGATCTTATGTATTACTATAAGTATGTATTACTATAAAGCATGAATTAAATACTCCACACATACGTAGCCAGATAGTTGTATGACACATAACAAAATCTGCATTCCTCTTCCGCAGGGGAGGCATTTACTCCTGTAACATAGAGCGTTCAACCAGTTAATATCCCAAAGCTGATACGAGTAAGGATGTTTCTTGGGTGTTTTTTTTTTAAAGCAAAGATGCAAAGCTTTCCTTGTGGATGTTTCCCTGTACTGCACAGCCCCAAATCTGATGCCGAACTCAGCCCTCTTGGTGCAGAAATATGAAAGCCCTCGCTTGCTGTTGACCAGCAGAGTTCTCATCCAGGCTGTGTTCTTAACTGCTGCCCACAAATAAGTCACATTTTCTCCATTTTTGCCCTTTCAAATCCATCGCTCTTTCCACATAGAACTTTTTTTTAAGCCATCAGAGTTTTAAATTTAGCTCTGGCAGAAGCCAAAGAGTAGGTTTCCATGCCCACCTCCGGTGATGTAAGGCCAACCTCTGGGTACACACTTCCAGCTGAGCCCCGTGCTTGGAGGAGGAAAGCTGAGTACCCTGATTTTCCCATGCCCTCAAACTTTGCCTCTGGGCTGCCTGGTGGCCACCACTGTGAAAACAAAAAGCAAATTCAGTACAGTAAATTCTTGTTTTATCCCGATGCATCAGGAGCCCAGACTCCTGCCGACGTGAGGGAGGGCGACCCAGTTGATCCAGGCCAGGCTATGCCAGGTTACTGACACCTGAAGACCTGGCTCCTGGTCTCAGGAGCCTCTCTTAAAGCTCACCAGGATATTTTCAGCCAAAAAGCTTCATGTTCCCTTTCCAATAGTGGCTGCCTTTTCCAGCGCTGAGAGCAGAGTTCTCATAAAACGTCTGCTCTTGTTATTATTACGGGACAGTAACACTAATATTATAGTAGTACCCAGAGGCCTGGAAGGAGGTTCCATCACATATGCTGAACAAACATAGCTGTGGGGTTTGGCCAAGGCATCAGCCCTGCCGTAGCAGCAGTCATTGCCACGTGCCCATGGAGGAGCTGGAGGTACCAAGCAGGAGGAGACCCCTGTGGCTGGCAGGTAGGTGCTCACCAGCTGTGTCTGTCTTCAGATACCCACCTTTTCATGCCCTGAGGGTAGGTTTTCACCTTCCTTTTCACTATCTAAAGAAACCTGCCAGGAAGAAAACTTACAGGATGCAACATAAGGCAGAGGGTAAAACAGGAAGGTTGTCGTGACCCTCACGGAAGAAGAAAGTACCTGATCTGTGTACCACCAGAGGCTTAATTGATTTGTTTTTCAAGAGAAATATTCCAGCCATGAAATGTCCCTTTCAGAGAGACTCCTAATGACTTTCGGTAACCAATAACTGGCTTGTGTTCTCTCCAGGGGTGCTGAGATGACCCTCTTGCATCCAAAAGGGAATGAGGATGTACTCGCTCTCAGCTTCTGGCTCTTGGACATGCCTTGAAAAGTTGTCCATTGCCCTGCAAGCAAGAGGGTGACAGGGGAGATGCCACCAAACAGAGCGTGTGTCAAGGAAGCTTTCCATGGTTCAGGTACATAATCTGCCACAGAGAGACATTTAACCACGTCAGCATAAGAAAAGTCTAGTTGCTGTGCCAGTTGGTTTACGGAGGAGCAATTATTGATTGATTGATCAAGCTGTTTATCAGCGCTCTCTAAACACTACGTCTTAACTGATGGAGCATTCCTCAAGCACAATTTCAGTCCTAGTGCTACCATTTGTTGTCTGTCCTGGGGTACCTGGAGGGTGTCCCCACACTTTGCCATTCTGCAAGGTACTCTACAGGCGCATAATGTTTAGCAGACCCTATTTCAAAGACTTTTAAAATTATGTTCATGGTTTCTGGACTGGATTCTCTGTTAGTTTAGATTGGCAACCCTACATTGACTTCAGTGGAAGTCTGGTAATTTACACCAACTGCAATTTTGGATCTTTATTTCTTCTTCTTTTTATTTCTGAGGACAGATTGGTTTATTTTAAAAGCTGGCTGCTGACTAGAAATGTGTGAAATAACTTTTTTTTTTGTTGCATAAATATTTTTAAACAGTATTTTCAAGGATTTTGCAATGAGTTACATGAAGCTGGCAAGGCTCCGGTACCCCCTCCATCTTGTGCAAACAGAATTATGTAGAGAACAAGCCTCTGGGACATTACCATGTTCAAGCAAGAAGAGCATTCAAAAAAGCAACTTTTTTCCCAGAGACCCTTAACCTTTCCCTATCCTGGCCTCTGGAGTGACATCCAGAGATTTTACCTGATTTATCCTGACCACCCCCACTAGATTATTTTTTTTTATACCCCAGATAGGACCAACTGGCCAGTTCACTGCTTGCCTTTGCCATCACTGCAATGAATAATTAATCTCATGCTGCGAGTGCCTTGGTCTATAAAGCCTACTCCAAATTCAATTAAGTTTCTAAGTGTGGCACAAGGCCATCTAAAAGTTGTTTTTCACTTGAATTTAATAGGTTTTGGCCTAGAAAGCTGGTCCTCTGGCCTGGTAGATTTTCTCACATAAGGGAGGCCTTTCTCTTTCTTCACTACTCAGAATTACCTCGAGATCTTTGTAGCAGTAAGCACTCACTTAGCCATACACCTCCCCAAAATATTTCAATGGGATGAAGCCACTGAGCGCTTCTAACCAGGGACGCAAATATTTACGACTGTAAATGGTTTCTGCATCCCTTTGAGCATTGTCTAAGGCCAAAACTCAGAGGCAAGGAACTCAGTTTAAAACCTTGACATGAAAACAGGGGCTTGGCGTCTGGTCCTCAAAGGAGGGCTGCACCCCTGCTGGGGCTGCAGGGATGCTTTTCCCTCCCCAGAGATGCCTCTCCCCCAGCTCTCTGCACGTGCCTCAGCATCCTCTCTCCCATCCAAGGGTTTCTTTCCCTTCTTACTAGTGTTTTGGGGGAGATGGTCCTACCCTGTGCAATATCCAGCCTCTCTCCTGCTGATGAAGCAATTTGCCTGCTTGTTCTAACCGCTCTTACTCCTGGCTCCCAGTTACTTGCACGCTGGTATTTTTACTTTCACGCAAAGTAAAAGAATACTTTGGCAGAAATTCTTTGCTGTGAGGATGGTGAGACACTGGCCCAGGTTGCCCAGAGAAGCTGTGGCTGCCCCATCCCTGGAGCAGTTCAAGGCCAGGCTGGATGGGGCTTGGAGCAACCTGGTCTGGTGGGAGGTGTCCCTGCCCAGGGCAGGGGGTTGCAAATGGATGATCTTTAAGGTCCCTTCCAACTCTAGCCTTCTATGGTAACAACTTGGGCAACAGCATGATACAGACACTGCCAGACACCTACAGAATCACAGAATCACCAAAGTTGGAAGGGACCTTTTAAGATCATCTGGTACAACCAATGGAAAAAAAAAAAAAACAACAAAAAAAACCCCACAAATGAACCATACAAACCCCACACCCCACCCAAAACAACACCAACCCAACACTAATCCATATCCCCGAGCACTATGTCAACCCTTTCCACCCACCCCAGACCTGCCCCATCCACTCAGCCCCATCTTGCTGTGCGCTCCCAGACCCACAGGGCCGCTTCACCGGCTGCACGCGCTGGTTCCTCACTCTTGCACTCCTATCACACACAAGCACACGTGCAAATAGAATCATAGAATCATATGGGGTTGGAAGGGACCTCTGGAGATCATCTAGTCCAACCACCTCACCGGAGTGGGTCCACCCAAAGCAGGTCGCACAGGAACTTGTCCAGGCGGGTTTGGAATATCTCCAGAGAAGGAGACTCCACCACCTCTCTGTGCAGCCTGTTCCAGTGCTCTACCACTCTCACAGTAAAAAAGTTCTTCCTCATGTTTAAGTGGAACTTCTTATACTCAAGTTTGTGCCCATTTCCTCTTGTCCTGTCACTGGGCACTACTGAGAAAAAAACAGCCCTGTCCTCCTGACACCGACCATTTAGGTATATGTAAGCATTGATCACAGATCCCCCCTAAGTCTTCTCTTCTCCAGACTCAAAAGACCCAAGTCCCTCAGTCTTTCTTCATAGGGGAGATGTTCCAGGCCCTTAATCATCTTTGTGGTTCTTTTCTATCCCCTCTCCAGCAGTTCCCTGTCCTTCTTGAACTGGGGAGCCCAGAACTGGACACAGTGCTTCAGAAGGGGCCTCACCAAGGCAGAGCAGAGGGGCAGGATGACCTCCCTCAACCTGCTGGCCACACTCTTCTTGATGCACCCCAGGATGCCAATGGCCTTCTTGTCCACAAGGGCACATTGCTTCTGCAGGGATTTCCACAGCTCTCTGCCCATCCCTGTCCACCCCTGCCAAGCTCCCAGTTGCCCCCACTGCCCCTCCCCGAGGGGCTGGCCAGGAAGAGAGCAGAGAGCCCAGGGATGTGCATCCACCTGAGCTTTTCCCTTCTCCTGGAGGTGGAGGGCAAGAGCGCAAGGGGCCAGGCAAGGAGGCCTTCTTCCTCCCGAAGGCAGAGCTGAAATTTATAAGGGGGGGGGGGGGGGGACACACAACTGGATTTCTGCCTTCAGATCTTTCCTGGCTCCCCTCCTGAGAAAACCATGTCATCGAGAAGAGCTGGCAGCACAGCTGGCTCCCCCCACACACACACACCAGCTCCTTGGCCCTGGAAGACCTGCTCGGCCCTCTGGCTTCTGAAATCGTGGTAGAGCTGCCCGTGGGGTTGGCCATCGCTCCCAGCCTTTGCTCTGCCCCCCTCGGCGCGCCGCTTCTATGAATCACAGGTGTTGTGCATTTCCCTCCAAGGACTGAAAGGAGTTTTCAAGAGCTCCAGAATCACTCAAAGTTAATGGGAGCCGGGAGCCCAAGGCGCCCCCGAGGAGCTGTGCTGCCCCCGCGCCGCTCGAGCCCCGGTCTGTGCTGGAACTGGGATTCCAAAATCACGGGATGCTTTTAAAAATGTGTTTCGCTCTCTCACACAAGTGGAAGCCAAGAGCTTGCGAGTTCTGGTCTCACTTCTGCAATTAAACTATTCTGAGGCTTTTAGGCAAGTCACAATCCTACTGAGCCTCTTTCACCATCTGTAAAATGGAGATAACAATATTTAACATCCTTCCAAAGTAAATGTTAATAAGACTTCGGCAGCTTATGCCTGCGTAAGGTCTTGAAGATACAAGGCACTGGGAGAGCATTATGTGCTGTTGTTACTAATTGTGAATATCCTTTAGCTTCAGTTTGTTGTCAATTATTATTAAAAGTGAGAATTTGTGATCCAATGTAATATTACTCTGAAAAGATTTAGTATCTTTCACAGCCTGTAAATAACTTGGTTGTATTTGTCTGATGCAGAGATGGTAATAGGAAACAGATTTCAAAAGTGGTGCAAAAAGGAATGTGTGGTTATTCTGACAATATAGTTTTCTTAAATTTAAACCTGATAAATCAGCTTTGGGCTCATATTTTCTCCGAGGAGAATATTTTTAAGTGAGGCAACATAAATGGATTCCTTAATTGGAACATAAACATTAGCACTATGTTTCTACCCTTCTGTTCATTCTAATGAATAAACAGACGCATGTTGGGGCTTTAAACAGCATTTGGCAAGTCACTAGAGGGAATTTGTTTGCAAATTGCAGAAGGAATCTGCTGAAGGTCTTCCCGCTACCAACTTTTTGACCCCAACAAGTGAAAAGTGACCCACTCATCGCAAGGCTAGACTCATGGGTGTCACAGAGGGCATCGTGACATATCAATCATTTACCAAAACTGTTTGTCTTCATTACCATGCAATACCTGTCTGAAGCCAACTAAAAGATGGCAAATTAAAGTTAATTGAGCCGCAGGAAAGATATTAGATCAACTGACCCCTTGTATGGGAAGTTACTCAACCACGGGAAAGCTCTGCTCAGTTTCCTTCATGGCTTTTCTTCTTTGTTCTTTCCTCAGGAACCACAGGACACCAGATAAGTCCACTCAGGCTCTGTATCTCCACCATGAATGTTGCTTTTCTTCCCTGATCCTGCTCATCCCCGTGGATTCACACTGCCACGGGCTTCCCTCTAGTGGGGGTAAGCCCTAAAAATCAAGCTGAATGTGAAGGGCAGAGTAGCTTTTGGCTGCTGTGCCTTGAAGAAGTTGGTTTGGGAAATGGAGAAATTTTCTCAGGGATATGGGATTGCTGGCTTGGGTTTTCCCCTCGGAGGTTTCCATCCCCAGTTGACTGAGTCTCAATCCCCTCACACCAAAGGGTTCCCCGACCCTTCTGGAGGTCACGGTGCACCAGCTGAAGGATTGTTGATGTTGCTATTCTTTCCATTTTTCATAGGAGTGAGTAAGCACACGAGTATGGGTCACTGACACGAAGCAGCCAATTTGTCTGCGGAAAATGAAGTCTGGGCTCGTTCTTCCACGGCTGAGGTTTCTTTTGTGCTCCCAAGCCTCGTAAAGCCACTGTGTAGCTCCAGGTGTATGTATGGTTTTGTGTGTTTTTACTGCAGCTTCTTAGATCCTTTAGAATAAAATCCATAATATTTTTCTAATATATAATAGCAGTTTTGGAAGGGTCAGCTCTAATGAGTTTTATTACAGTTGGTAGCAGCTCTCAGCGTATACAGATCTTTAATAGAATCTCAACTTCCACGGAGCTGAATAAGATAGGAATTTCTTAGAAGAACAGAAAGGAGTGAGAATGCTGGTCTTTTCCATATTTCTAAGCAGCCAGTTATTTTGGAATCTATTGCAGATGTATCCCATTAACTGTCAAGTTACTTAGTAAACCCACCAAATTACTGCACACTCACTCAATAAAAGTACTAGATATATAAAAGAGCAGGGAAGTTCTCAAGGTTTTTCTTAAACCTCACCAGAAAAAAAAGAGAATTGTTTGTTCTTTCTTTTTTTTCTTCTTTTTTTTTTCTTTTTTTTTGGAAATGAGGAGCACAGCCAGGGAAAACGAATGTTAAAAAACAAGCAGCACAAAATGAGGGCTTACATTTCCAAACCTCGACATACCACATGTGCCTATAAAATACAGGAAATGGGTACAAATGTGAAGCTGCACACAGGATTAGAGGCACATGAACACATTTAAAGCAGGTGGAAATAATGTCAGCTGGAGCTGTAATGTTAGGTTTGTACCAGGGGGCAGAGAGTAGATGGGGCTTTACTGCTATTAAAGTAATCTTGATACAATTTTCTGAAAAGAAATCATAAACACAAACAATTTCTGGCATCCTTAAACAAATGTACAGATGTTAGTTGCATCTCTTCCCATTGCTTTTAAAACAGGAAAGCCTCCAGGCCTTCAGCTCAACTGCAAAGCTTTCCAAATCCAGAGAGCTACTTTGTCAACAAAAGGAGCCTTGGGGAACATCACTGAAGTGACTTTTTTTGTCAGCTGGCATTACAATATCATGCAAGGCCAACACATGACATCAAGCTATTGGGAAATCTGTGGCCTGGTGCTAAGCTGTCCTCAAATAAGCATGTTGTGCGTGAAAACAATGATGGGACACAGGCAGGACAAGTAATAAGATGGCCTCTACTGCCCCCGCAGATTCATCCCTGCAAGATCAGCACAGGCGGGTGTCATCCTCAGCAGAAACCTCTCCATTTTCCCCACCAGTTCCCAACTAGGAAGACGTTTTTGGGTACACTACATCAGCAAGAGCCTGGCAGGATCCACGCAAGGTCTACAAAGGAACAACTGTTTCATCTCTTTTGGGATAATCCTGCCAGCAGTGGGGGTAAAAGTAACTTGTCGTTGGCTCTGCCCAAGGCTAAAATCTCCACTCTGAAGGTGCTGGGATCAGCTGGAGCTGACAGAGCCCAGCAGCCAGGGGGAAAGGGCTCAGAGCTGGCAGACAGGATGGTCCCAACCGTGGTCTGCGTCCTCTGGGAGGTGAGTCGCTCTGTGTGTGCACAGTGGGTGAAGTTTACTGCATCCTCCTGCCAAACCCTGCCTCACAGTGAGGATCCAAATCAAAGGCTCTCCTGCCTCTACAGCCCTGCCTCCCCGTAGCAGCTTAGATTACACATTTTCCATGGACTGGAGGAGCACCCACATCCTATGGCTTAAAAGCAAAAGCTGAAGGATTGCCTGGGTCCAAAGAAATTTGTGTTTCTAAAAAAGAACAAAATGCGAATGATTTCAGAGTCTGGAATCCCTTCAATCGTCCCCTTCCAAAAGCAACCCTAGCCCTGCATCCAAAAATCTACTGAGGGAGAGAAAACAAGCAAACCTTTCCCACTTCTGAAGATATGGCATACTTGCTTCGGTGCCCATTAAATGAGATAGTAAGTTTTCCTCCTCTTTGCCAGGTTAAACTACAGATATTTCTTCCCATTCTCTTGTACTGTCTTCCAGAGCACAAATAAAGCACCATCTGGCCCTTCATTAACTCTATTTGATTTCCTTTGATCTCATGTAAACGATGAGAAAAAGATCTAAGACTCCCTTCTCCTCTTTAGACATGTGCATAACTCACATCAGTGTCAATGGGAGTTAAACATGCCTATGGAGAGGAAGAAATAGGAACCACTGTGTGTTTCACTGGAGCATCTTTGTATTTGCAAAATGGAAACAAAAAGGTCCAAAAACCTAATTCCCAGATCACATTCCTCCAAGTCTGAAAGTGGACCTTGGAGAGGATGTAGAAATACCAGGATACTGTGACAGGACACAATAGGGTAGTTGATGTTCTTATTCATAAAGCAAACCATCTCGGTTGTCATGAATTCAAGCATCTGCAGCTCAAAGGAAGAGAAAAAGAATAAAACTTAAAAAACAATTTGAAGTTTTCCACAATTTACTTTATCTTCTCTTTATATGCAAGACAAAAATCGCTGTAAATTAAAGCCTGAGGTCACAGAGCTTTCCAAAGCCCCTCTTTTATTTGCCTTCCCCCCTTTCCCATGAGGGAGGGATGGAGTTGAGCATTATCCCCTCTCGCTGCTGGTCAAGTTTGTAAGGGCAGAAGATGCTCTCTCTGTTTTGCATTCGCCACAGAAGCGATGGATCTGGAGAGCTGGCAGATGCCAGTTAACACCCCCACTGCCCCAGGCCTGTGGGGAAGTTTGTGCCTGTATAACATCCCCGGAGGTGAAGGGCAGGGGTACGTGCACCCCCAGAACTGCAGCCTTGGTCAGACAGGGGGGCAGGGAAGCCGTGTGGCCCCCGCCCCTCACATCCCCTGGTTACCTGAGGCCCTCACCCCATCTTGTGCCACACGCACAAGGAGGTTGCTGCCTTGCCCCAGCTGCCAGGGGGTTTCTCAGCCCCCGACCCACCCCTCAGCATCCCCTCCTGCCCCTTCAGCGAGGCTTTTCATGGATGAAGCGATGGATTTAGGGGTGCGTGAGTGTGGTGAGAGCAAGCAATCCTAACCAAGAGCTCATCAGCTCACACGGCCCCTCCTGCCCAGCCAAAGTGCCATATATATATGCATGTCTGTATATATATATATATTCCTATACATATATTGAAGGTCTGTGTCTGCAGTCCATCCCCTTTCCCACTGAATGTTACAGGATGCGCTGGGCACTTTCCTGCTGGACCAGGATGGACAAAAAGCATGGGAGAGGGGCTGGGAAGAGCAGAGGGAGGGGGGGGAAAAGAGGCGGGGGGGGGAGAGGGAGCCGTTCCGTTTCCTTGGCGTTTAATGCGGGCTCTGATCTAGTGCAATAATCAATAACCATCCTTCAGGCTCTGAACACCAGGGGGCTGAGAGGACTTTTCAAGACAAATTCCTCGGGCGATGATGTATACTTCACACTTACTGTGCGCTTTCTTTCCACTGAGAAAAGAGAGAGAAAGAGAAAGAAAGAAAGAAAAAAGGGAAGGGGGGAGGAGAGAAAGGAAAAAAGGGAGAGGGGCGGGCGGGAGGAGGGGGGGGGGGGAAGGAGGAAAAAAAAAAAACAAAGGAAAGAATTGAATTTATTTACAGAAATCAACGACTGAGTGAATCCCGACCGCGGGATTTAACGGGAAGACCTGTGCCTGTGTGTGTATGTTTATACATACGTGTAGATTGGTATTATTATGGGTACGCATATGCTTACACACGTACCCCATTTGTTTATTTTTTAAAAAAGGTGCCGAGGGGCTTTACAGAGGCGAACCTTAAAGGAGAGGGGCTTTAAAGCCCCCCCCCCTTTGCGACGCGGAGCTGGAGTCCCCGCAAGCGCCTCGCCCCGCTCCCCGGGTAATTACAAGCAGAATGCTCGCACGGTTTTTAATAACTGTCTCCCTTTCAGCACATCGAAAAAAGCAATATATTTAAAAGATATATTATGTACGCCACGCTTGATAGGGACCTCGGGGGAAATGATCTCCTGGATGTTACTCTGAAAGTATTTTGGTCGGGCTGATTGCAGAGGAATTTAATTTCCACCAGCCAAATCCCTTCTTTCAGGTGATGGGGGGGGGGAAGGGGGGAAACCCGACGGTGCTCGGGGGCTCGGCCGGCACCTCGTTGCGGGGGGGCGAGGGCCAGGAGCGGCGTGGGGAGCCCGGCGTGCGTGGGCTGCAGAGGCAGAGAAGCCTGATGGATGGCTTCTTCCAAAATCGCTGCCCAGATGGAGCTCGGCTTTCCCCTCGATAAATGCCTTTCTACCTCTCAAGCCTGCCCCGCAAACCC
>BJBW01013035.1:0-15682 GCA_004320125.1 Scolopax mira | reverse complement strand
TCTAGTTGGAGGTGTCCCTGTGACTGCAGGGGGGTCGGAGTAGATGACCTTTGAAGGTCCCTTCCAGACCAGATGATTCTATGATTATGGAAGCTATGCTTCTACTCTTTACTATGAGAATCATGAACAGGACAAAGAGAAGGTACTATAGAAACAACATTTTCTGATAAGCCCATAAGCTGTCTTAGTGAGTTTCAAGGTCACAGCCTAAAGTATTCATGATTTAGATTTGCACAAGTTAACCTGATTAACCTAATCACATTTGAAGACTTACAAAGCAATAATATTTTCCTAGTTGCAGAAAGATTTTCATTCCTGTCATGTGTTTAACACTAGAATCAAAGCAAACTACCTGGATGCTGCTGGAACAAACTGCAACCCTCCCTGCAAGCTGAGCCAAGAAATATGAAATGCATTTCTGATATGAATGTTTCAACTCTACAAATGAGAACAATAAGGACAGAATAGATAACAAAAATACTATTAAAGGTTTCAATAGATATTACACATATATATATATAAGAGATGGTATAACACTCCTAAATATGGGTAATGTACTTCAACCTAGAGATGAAAAGGGTGGACAGGGACTTGTTATATTTCCCCATGTAAATAAACAGAGCCAAGAAACCCTGTTTCTGACACTCCATTCTACTCATTAGCAGTGATGCTTTAGTCACTTGAGGATCACTAGAAACAGGACAATATAGGCCAGTTTGCACCCTACACTTTCACTTACCTCCTGACTTGTTTTCTGGCCTGCCTTCATGTAGAAAATGAAAACAGTATCAAAAGGACGACATGGTAGTAAATCCAAGTAGCCAAGGTCATCAAAAAACCCAGGAAGAGTAGAGTCAAGTGCAATCAGGTGAGGAGGTAGACGACTGTTAGCAGGTTCCTATCCAACAGACAGAGTTTGACAGTTTAAAAAAAAACCATCTTTCCTAACTGAAAAGGTCTTTATGACTTCAATAATAATCTATTAAAATATAAAAAGCCAATTCTCCTTTTCTCCTAAGAGCAAAATCATACACAAATTTCTGATGCAATAAAAGCCTGTTACTGTAAATGAGTAACAGCAAGCATTTGACAATTTGTTGCATTCTACTCTCCTCATTAAATAAAAATGGTATTTTGCCAGCAACTCAAAAAGAGCCCTAGCTATCACAACAAAAGCTTCAGATACTTTCAAAATATCACAGCTATATACTTAAGTGTAGTTTTGTATTTATTTACTTATATGCCAATAATATGCAAAATACTAAAAGCTTTCAGACATAATTTTTGCAAAAGCTCCACTGTCTGCTTTTGTTGATGGTTTTGTAGAAGGAAAAGCAACAAATAAAAGGGAGGATTCACAGGTAAGAAGCAGAGCTTTAAATTAAGGATCATCTCTATAAACTGTTGTTACTTTCACTTTATAAAGAAAGCTCTACAACCTATATATATAGGTACTCCCACGTCTTTATATATGGTTAAACTACTTCAGCACAATCATCTCTGGATGTCATATTTCAGAAATTCCTAAAGTACCACTCCAAGCTGAGGGAGTGATTTGAAGTACAAACACATGAATGTGATAGCTTACATATCCACTGCAAAAACAGAGATACAGCCACCTATTCAGATCATGGTCAGCTTGAGGCAATGCCTTTCACAGCCATGCTCTCAATCCTGGAAGACTGTAATCCATCACTTTATTTGATCAGACTACAACTTAACAGTAGTTGGAATTATACAGAAGATCTTCCACTAACAAAACCTAGTTTTCTTCTTTTACCAGGCCAGGTGGTACGGGTACTGAGGGCATTTGCACAACACTAGGAAGTATCAGGTCACCTTCAATGCCTCTAGGGAGAGAAACCCGAAGTGGGAGAGGAACAGGCGTGCTGTCTGGAACTCCTGTGCTGGTGGCGGAGGCTTACACTCCGTGAGCGGATCAGGAAAGCTCTTCTTCCGCCACTCCTCTTCACTTTTCTGATCTATGGAAGTCTCAAAAATTATCTGCTGGGCCATGCCATTCCTCAGCTTCTCATGTCGCTCTTCAAGCTGAAAAACATTGGACAAAATGCTGATTCCACCAAGATCCACTAAGAAAACAGCCCCATCCTTTAGGAAAGCTGTAGGTCCCAGGCTGCAGCTGCAACTCCATCATCAGGATGTTTAGTAAAGCACCATCAACGAGAACATGCAATGTTACACAGCAAACATCTAAACACCCTGTTTGCATGGGAGAGCTGCTCAGATTTATGTATCCCATATCAGCTACACCTTCTCCCTTTTAAGTGAGCAGAAACTAAAACACATTTGGCACTGTGAAATTTTAAAATATTTTTGAGACATGGTGCCCTCTCCTCCCCCAAGAGATCTTAAAAAAAGCCTCTTCCATTTCCCCAGAAGCAACAAAATGCTAGCCATTGCTTCCTAGCAATACCAGGGTATTAGGAGCTGTAACAGAACATCTTGAGCAGTGCCTTCCAAAAAACACATTCAAGGCATTATCATCTTCCTGAGGGAGTGCACAGTCTTAATTTGTTTGCAGAGGTTATTATTCCATTAATATGAAATTAGTCAAGCTAAAAAGTACAACTATTTACAGTAAGACATCAGTATATGATTAATTAACAGATAAAAAACCCAAGAAAAAAATTTTCAGAGATTAAGAGTTACTTACTTCCTTATTCACAATTTCATGTAAATCAGGAATGCTCAAGTCAGCTTTCACAAATGGGATCTTGTCCACTTCTTCAGGAAAAGGGCGGTGCTTCACACTGTATTTCAATCCAACATCATTTTTAGGAGCTGGTCGAGGTTCTGGTACGAAGGTCTGACAAAAAAGGGGGATAGATTTTACTTTCAAGGCATTGTACTGCTAGACAATACTATTATAAGTGGAAAATGTTCCCTCCCCACTCACTACCAGATGTACACTCATCCACTAGTGAGAGGTATCATTAAAAAACATTCAGTAATAACTGAAACTTTAAATAGACTTGTATTAAAAATGCAGCTGTAAATTTTAAGAGACACGGTTTGCCCATTTTGGTGGTTGCACTACTGGAATTTATTCTAACTGTAATAAGCAAAAGCTAAACTGTCTGAGAGGCCTCCATTTTCCCTGCTGACCGCGATGGTCTCAAGTCAAGCTGAGAAGTCCTGAAAAGAGCAGCAGCAACACCATGGGGCAGGAGTAAGCTGCACTGCTAGAACATCAAAAGGGCTTCCAAAATGTATCATAGTGCAATTTTGCATTATTACTACATTATGTTCTAATCTGTATGTACTTCAAAACTTGAAGTTACCAGTTAAAGAAACAAAAAATCTAGATGTAGGTTTGCAGGTGCATAAGGTACAAGCAAGGAAGACCTTTAATTACATCTCAAATGCTGCTTTATAATTTTATTTACTACCAATTACACTTCAAAAAGGCAAAATTGTTAACATTAAAGTTACAGAATGCCTTTAAGTTGGAATAGCTCCCTTAACACTGGTATGGAGATCAGTAGCCAGGACATGACTTCTCCTTGGTGGTGGGAGGCAGCATGCCTGGGCTGACATGATTCCGCGAAAGGGCTCAGCTCTGGTGACAGAGCAGGTCCTGTTAATTGCGCTGAGGGTCTTCCTGAAGGCTGCTTTGCAGAGAACAGATTCATCTACACATGAACACAAGAAAGGAGTCTGACAGGCGCTCATTTCAGCTGCATCACTATTTCTTTTATTTTAGCGAGGAGTATGTGAAGAGTTCGAAGATTTGGAGTTCACAGACAAATATTGACAACAGAAGGACATGCTCCACTAGACAACTGCAGTAAGAGATTTTATTGTAAAATGAGATTGGGATATTTCTCCTCTGTTATGCCTCTGCAGAGCTGTTCCAGTGCACAGCAGGTGCACAGTCATCTTTGCCAAACAGAGGCGTGGTAGCTTGAATAGCTGCTCTCTCTGCAGCATCTCTTTCCACACCTCTAAACTTCACTTCTGCTGCACAGGCTTTGTCTGACATCCAAACACTCATGCCTGCACACTACATACACTGTCCATTGCCCCGTCACCTCAGAAAATGCTTCAGAAGAAAAAACAACAAGCAAAACAAACCCCCTCCCCTTCAATGAGTCTAGAAGGCAACAGCACTTTCACAGCCTGTATTTAATATTAATCACAAGTCGTAAAGAGTCACCAGAGATGTGTCACATTACCTACAGCTAAAGGCCCCGTGGCTCAGCCTTAATGTATAATCATCAGCTCTGTGGGGCTGTCTCACATTAGTGGAATTTCTGCTGAGCATCTCTAAGTTAAAGATTTCTTTACAGGCTTTGATAGAGACCTTTTGATTTGCTTTAGCTCCTCTTGGTAAAAGACAGAGTTGCTGGGCCCACGCAAATCTTCCAGATGTCCCACGGATCAAAACCGTGACAGAGGGGAAAGAGTCATCTGCAAAGCACATGGATTAAGAGAATACTACATCAGCATAAATTAAAAACAGTTCAACAGTTCACTGTGTAATAATTTAACCAAAGAGAAACACAGGCGAGGTGACAGAGGTTTTGTTTTCAAGGTTAACTTCTCCCTGACCCTGAAGACAATTCCCGGTGAGGAGCAAGGAATCCTTCTCTCTGCATCAGGAAAGTACTAGTCTGTTTTGTAGCTACCAGTTCCGTTTCATCATCAAAAGTAACTTTCATCCAAATTCAGGCAGATCATTGTTTCTCTCCAAGTTAACTCCAGGAAAATGAAAAAAAGATTGTCCAGCCATTGCCTATTTAGGTAAGGCACATGACCATATGAGACACGGTTTCCATGATATTCCATGACCTTCTCTAAAGGTCCCACACAAACAGCAGCAATAACAACAGTGGAAAGACAAGAGATAATGGTCAAAACAAGAAAGGAGAAGATGCTGATTTCACATCATGGAAAGTTTTTCATCACAAGGAATAGCAACACAGAAGTTGTCCTCATAGGTTTCCAAGACCTACTTGGACAATATCAAGTTGCATTGTCCTGGTCTGGATTGAGTTTCAACCTCATTTAGAGCAGGAGGTTAGACTGCAGACTCCTAAGGTGCCTTTCAACCATCAACAATGATGGTTTCAACACTGCAGGGATTTCAGTCTTCCTTTCAGGCTTAAAAGGCCACTGATACCAGCCATCTTAGAAGCGGCATCATTATACCTCTGCAGGTTTTCTTTTTAAAATTATTTATATTTATTTTTCATACACATAAAGCACAAATTGATATCATCAAGGTAACTAGCAAATGCCTATACCTTCCCCAGTGTTTCATGGGAAGTAGAGGGTGCAGCAGCACAGCTACATGAGTACACACATAAACAAACCAGCTGCCCACAATCATCTACTTCAGTGATCTGCCTTAGAAGTGATCTGATATACTAGTGCATTACTGCAATCCAAAGGAATTTGTAAGCAAGTTATGCACAGCAAGAAATGATAATCTAATTTGAGATTCTAATAGCTTTACAGGATTCCTCAGTAATACATTTAGCAAAGGCAAAGTAAGGATGTGAATTGCTCAGCATGCTATAATCCATTCTAGCCAGGAACACACTTGCTCAAACACGGACTGCGCGTGAATATGTATCAGAGGTCCCAGCACCAACACTTTCCACAACATCTACTTAGTGCTTCTCAACGAGGTTGGAGCACTCTAGACCACAACTCAAAATAAAAACGCCTCTTGGCCAGTTCTTGAAGTTCTGTGCAACCTCTGTTTTCAAGACTAGTACCTACACTCCATCCTATCTATAGACGAGGAAAACATACTGTGTCAGAGCAGCATTAGTCTTAAACTGACGTAGCATATAAGAGAATTTTAATCTATTCTGTTAGGTAACACCATGCTTCATGAAGACTTACTTACATGGAGATCAGTTAATCAGTTCAAAGCATCATGTAATTTAATACTAGATTTTCTTATTGGTCAAATCATTAGGCTGAAACAAGTTAGATTAAGTTGTGAAAGTCAGTACCCTGTTCTAGGTCTCCTGTGGGTGTCATTGACAGAACAGGATGGTATATGGGAAAGTTCTAAGAGCTCTTAAGCAGCTAAAAATATTTCAGCTGAAAGCACCCACAGAAACATCTAGTAACACTAAAGTAAGCAAAAGCAACTGCAAGCAAAAAGGTGTCACATCAACCACTTGCTGAGCACTCATCCCTAACAAGCCTATCAAGATATTTTCATTCTTTTATGAATGAGGATGTTGTCAAAGTATAATGTTATTGCTTTTGTCCATCAGCAGTAATTTAGATGGCAGCCAGCTGCAAGTATCTTATCTGAGTGAAAGACAGACAACTGCGTGAACAATTTGGATGGTCTTGCACACGTTTGACTATCAGTGGCATTAAAATTATTCCCACTGGTTCATCCCAGAATGCTCTGCTTAATCACACCCCCACAGGAAAACCCCTGAAATGTGAGAGAGGCACTTGATGAAGTGCCTTTGTTTTTCAGCTCCATACAGAAAGTTTTAACCAGAGGAAGAAGGAAATGACAAATATGAACTTACTCTGTTCATTCCCTAGAGGTTGCTCCAACATCGCCAGGATGACACTATTATCCAAAACAAAGTAACGGAAGCTATGCTTGTTTATGGTAGGTAGACGAGAATATTTAATTAATGTGGTTTCATTCACCAAGCTGCAAGGAGAAGCAGGGCCACTGGGAGAAGGAAAGGCTCCAAGTAACTGCATAATACTGCAAGTGAGAAAAAAGTTAAGAGTTATGACCAATTAAGATGACGAACTATTCCACCCAAGCACACTGGTGTTCTTCACTCATGTTCTTTATTTATATCTTGACACAGCAGTTACCCTATCAGGGCACACCTGCCCTCTCCCATCAGCTTGTTTTAAAACAGAATCAGTAACTTCAGAAACATGAAAATCTACAAAGAAGGGTACTCTGCCTAGAGAATGAGTTTCTTTATAACAAGGGTTATAAAGATATGCTCTGAAGCACAAAAATCTATACCCTTCCATAGCTTTTTTTAACATTCATTTTTATAAGAAGATTATGGATGTCTGGAGATAATAATCCATATTTAGGCCACTCTTACATCAACAAGCAATGCAGATATGGTAGAGGCATATGTTATGATTGTCTTTGCTTTCTTCAAGTACAGCCTGCATGAAGTTAAAACCCTTTAAGACAGACCCAGCATAAACTACCTAGATGGTAGCTCTGAGAGTCTCCAGCTGTGGTCTAACAGTGGCTGCCTCCTTGAAGACATGGGCTTGGGAGGTCTCTAGAAGTACCAATTCAAATCAGCTGCAGTTGTATAGGATCTACCTAACACTACCAGAAATTGAAAATTTCTATGGCAGGAAACAATAATGAGAGTTGTCCAGTGTCAGACTGAAGATCATATGATCTAACTCAGGACTTTATTCTTAACACCACCACCCAGACCAAAAGCAAGTTTACTGAAGTCCTCCCCATACTCTTTTCCACTTCACTCTGGGGGTAGATAGTTTTATTTCTCTAGATGAAGAGGCACTTTTAGGCAACAATAAAGGTTTGTCCACAAGTTCTAATGACTTGTTTTTACCTTTTACTTGTTAGTTTTACTAACAGTAAAGTTTATAACAATTTTATAGCAAAGCAGGGGAAAAAAGAAAGCAACAATTGCCTTTTGCAAAACATGTTTATCCTCAATCTGTACTGTCTACCCATCATGCTGTTCATCCAGTAAAACAGTGCTTTTCAACATCTCTGGACCAAATCTCAATTTTCTTCTCTGTACTTCCCCCTCCCCAACCCACACATTATCTGTTACTGCATTTCCAGCACAACCTCTCAAACATACTGAGCAAGCCAATGCTGTGGGCATCCTGCACAGATCATGTCTGCTGCACCTGCCATTGCCTGCTGTGGTGCACACAAGACAGTGTCTATCAGTTCCCCAACTGGTGTGGGGATGGCACATCTTATCAGGCTGAGAAGGAGCAGGGGGAATGGAAAGACAGGATCAGGTCGAGTGGGAGACAGAGGGAACTGCTGCCTGCAGAGAGGACTGGCTGAGAATAGAACACAGGGGTTACAGGAGGGCATAGGTTTTGCTCTCTTCCTCAGAGAGCAGGCAGGAGGGCAAGACAGCAACCACTGGGATCTTTTTTCCTGTTGAACACCTGTAATGGGAAGGGGGAAACAGCTAAGGCAGAGCACTGGACAACCCTGCCCAAAGGGCAAAACAGAGGGAGCCTCGGGATGACTTTTCAAATGCTCTTGCTACATCACAGAGATGTCACCAGCTGGGAACTCTTAATGAGAACACACTCAGATAAGGCAATGCTAAACAGTAAACATGCTCTGACAAATTACTTACCATGTTAGTGTAGCTTCAGCAGCATCCTTCACTCTCATGGATGCAGGGTTAGGCTCCTTATCTCCTTTGTACTTGACCTCTTGTTCACTGTTTTTGGATTTACTTCCTGAAATGCCCAGCTCCACAATCTCCAGTACCTCTTTTAAACAATCCTAAAACACAAGAGGAACCATCTTAAAAGCAGAAGCACTCTGATAAATGTCTCTAAGACCTCAATGAAACTGTGATACACCATCAATTACAATAAAGTACTGCTGGTAATATGAGCTCAGAAATAAATGTAGATGATTATTCTAACAGACAGCATTGGAATAAGATCATGTTTGCTATATGAATGATATTTTCTCCATCTATAGATGTCTACTTATGTTTGTATTCTAATGGAAGAAAGTGTTCTTAATGAGTACACAATATATTCCATGTGTACAAAACTGCCAGGAGGACTACTAAGAGTGCCATTGGAAAATGTAAACACATTTAAGGAGATAAATGCATTTCTGAGGCTCTCTGCAAAACTTTCAATTAAATTCTGAGCATATTAAGAATTAAACTTATCTGGGAAACTGCAAGAAATCCTTTTCCAAAGCTTTCAATTGCCAACAGCTTTCATAAGTAAAATATATTGTATCTCATTCATCAAATGAACAATAACAATACTGTAAAACTACGCAGCAAAGCTTCAACAAATCTATTACAGGAGAGGCCAATACTCATAGAGCTGCACCTATGACTCAACAAATGCTGGTCATTACAAAATCATTTGCTGAAAATATTTGGATGGCTACAACAAAAGTTCACATGTCATGGCTTGAGCTGTAGAAATGCAAGGGACGTGTTCTCATGGGCACGTAACTGGCTGAAAACTGAACACTGGTAACTGGTTAGTTTTTACCACCAGAGAGAAGGCAGCATTATAAGCCTTGGCCTGCATCCATCCTTATATTCATAACTGATGTCAAAAAAGAGGTGATAAGGAAGATTAAAGTTTTCTGACAGCAAAATGAACTAGTGTCAAGATGCAAGGACTGTCCACAAAGAATTACATAAGTTTACAGTGTTGGCTAGTAAAATAGCAGGTGAAATTCAAAGCAAATACAAGATGAGGCACCTGGAAAATTGCAATTCTAATACTTTCAAGTGCAATGAAAGGTTCCCTCTGGCTATAACAACTCAGGAATGAGATACTAAGTGTCCAGTATACTACACACAGTTTGTAACACTATCTCGATATACAGTGATAACCGAAATAAACAAAAAATCTAATGAAAGGAAATAAAGTGTTATACAACTGAATAAACCCATACTGCTCCCCATGCAGCGAAACCTTCCTGTCTTAATCACCTACTGCCATGCCAGTGTCTCAAAGCACATGCAGAAAGCATCTTTAAATAAAGTCCTGCTTGTTAGTTTTCAATTTTCATTTTTAAAAATACACATATATTTAGATATGCTATAGAACATATAAACAAAATATAAAGATACATAAAACATTTTATATATAAAACTATAATAATATACTATAGAATACATATTAATATACATTATATATAAAAATATAGAAAGATCACCAAGCTGTCTCTGTAAGGAGACCAACAATGAAAATATGCACTCAATTTTTTATTAAAAAAACCCAACTAGCAGGACAGAAGGCTGTTTAAAATATGCACCTTTCATTTCCTGTTCTTTTTAAGCTTCCCAAGCACATTCCATCTTGGATTGAGCTACGCCTTGCTCAGGTTCTAGAAAAATGGTTTCTTGGTAAAACAAACTATGATTATCAAAACACTGGCATAAAAAGAATTCTGTTAAGTCTAGAAGATGCCTTAGTCAGGTAAGACCTGAGATATTAGAAGAGACATGGCTTTTAGTGAAGGTTATCTATGGCAGGTAGCTATACACCATTAATTCTTGCATTTCTGTTTTTTCAGGTTTTTCTTCTCTCTTTTTCCAGTTTCACAAAGCAGCAAGAAAGATCAAGACATGCTTAGAAATATGGAAGTTAATTTTAAAGCCAAAAACATTCTTGGTGAATGAAGAGCAGAAATCAAAACTATTTTGCTAGGAAAATAGTTTTGAAATGCCTAATATACTTTTGAAAACTAAGATAACCATGTTATTTTAAAGTATCATGACCATACAGGTCGGGCACAAAAGGCATTACAATTTGGGGTGCTGAAAGTAAATACCCCAGAGACTCTTACCTTCTCATCCAGCATGTCAGGGTGCTCCGTGAGCCAGATGCAGAGGCACTGGAAAGCTGCCACTATCATGGAGTGCAGGTCACGGGAGTGGAGTGGGGCCGGGCGGCTGCACTGGTACACGATGTAGCTGCACACCGAACTGATGGCTCTCTTCCTATCAGAGCAATCCACTGCCACCTTCACCTGTGTAAGGCAAGCAGAAAAGGATAAGAATTCCTCCACAAAAATCTTTTGGAGAAGAAATAGTTTTTAAAAGCATTTTTAAATGCAGTTTTTTAAAACAGGAATAAACAGTTGGGCTCTTTTATGATTACAGCTTAAAATCTGTGGGTCAACATATTTAACAGTGATGGATATTGAAACCTAAAGGAAAGAAATGATGCATTGAGGTGCTACCATATTGCACAACTTGGTTTCCAAGAGCAAGAGTGTGATCACTATGGTTTGATAAGAGACTAAATGACTAAAGTAGTATCTGAAACTTATTTTCAGCAAATATCTCTCTCCTATAGCAACCCATTCTGCTTCTCTGAGAACCCCCTCACTGACAGGGGGTGTGGGTTCAGCGCGGAGAAGAGAAGGCTCTGGGGAGACCTTCGAGCCCCTTACAGTGCCTAAAGGGGCTCCAGGAAAGCTGGGGAGGGACTCCTGAAAGTGGGGAGCCCTGATAGGAGGAAGGGGAAGGAGTTTAAACTGAAAGAAGGGAGATATAGATGAGATCTCAGGAAGAAATTCTTTGGTGTGAGGGTGGTGAGACCCTGGCCCAGGTTGCCCAGAGGAGCTGTGGCTGTTCCCTCCCTGGAGGGGTTCAAGGCCAGGTTGGACAGGGCTTGGGCCAACCTGGTCTGGTGGGAGGTGTTGCTGCCCAGGGCAGGCGGGGTTGGAACTAGATGGTCTTTAAGGTTCCTTCAAACTCTAATGATTCCATGATCTTTCCACTCAGTAGCATTGGACCTTGACATATAAAGCATTACTCATTAAGGTGCACCTTTATCCAAGCAGCAAGGTAGATGGTCTTGCTGATGACAACACTGGAGTCAGACAGCTGTACTCCACACAGTGGAGTCCTAGGATGAAAGCAGCATTTCCTTCAGAGGCATAGTATCTACAGCAGATAGAGTCCCCTCAAGATGATAAAAGCAGGTTGGTGAACCAGCACTCTTGCAGGAAACAGGATTTTTGTATTTACAAGGTTACACTAATAATCTGATGCTGAATAGCCACAAGGCAGTCCCTAACCTGAGAAGGCCTTTTTGTCACCTCCAAAGTCACAAGCAGAACCAGTTCTCAGGTCTGCAGTAAGAAGCGATTTCATTCTACCCTTTTTGTTACAAAAGGGAAAGATATCCAAGACATGCTAAAGGAAGATTTACTTCAATTGCGTGAGAATTATGCAAAAATTAGGATATTTAATATTAATCTGGATAGGCACTTGAAAAGATAATATATTTTCACATTCCCATCTCATTGTAAGCCAACCCCTGATTCTGTATGAAACTCAATAACTGCATATTAATGCATTTCAAATGCATCCTTCAGCTCATGCTCCTGCACTAATAAAACAAGCACCCAGCCCAACATGGCCCAGTGCTGACTCCATACTCTAAAAAAAAAAAAAAAAAATGCCTGATTTATGTGTATTTCAAAGAGATCTCTCAGGTTGCCAGGGCAGGAAATGCCGAATTGTCACACCAGGTCATTGTGGCTGCTGCAAACACACTGGACTTTTGCTTAACAGACATCACGAAGTCCAGCTTGGGGACAACTAGAAAAAAGGCATTTTACTTCTCATCAAAAAAAGAACCCGCCACAGTAGCTTCATTTCAGTTATTTGCTGTTGAATCAAGGAACTGCATGCAGATAAAGCTCTGAAGAAGGTGACACTTTCATATTAGAAAAATGTTATAATTTTCTAGATGAGATGGAATGGAAAAAACAGATACAACACTTACAGAAAAGGCAAGTAAGTTGTTTGATACCCTGGCATATTTGCAATCTGCCAATAAACAGCAACAAAACCTCTTGTTTCCAAGTCTGGGTACACAGTGAACAGACAGACCAGCCACCTAACCAAGCAAAGCTACAATAAATGGTTCACAGTGGGACTGAAAACTAACAGTCCAACCCCTACAGTGCCACTGGAAGCTTAGTGGCAAGTTTCTCCTCAACTGTGCAACCTAATATGGCAGATGCATCCCCTGTAGTGTAAAAAACAAAACCTGTCACACATGGAAATCCAAGAGAAAGGTTAGGAGACATCCAGATAGCAAAACCAGGCCAAATCATACATGGCCAGAGCAGTGTGTATCTGAACAAGCTCTCCTGAAGTTGCCAACCGGCGTCTACAGGCCGGATGTCATTTGAGACACAGAACATTCACATGAGGAGAAGATAAAGTACAAAAGGAGCACTGCTTTTCCTCGTGTCCAAACAGAGCATTTGCTGACTAACTCACAGACATCTGTTTGGTGACAGAGCTTTCACCTACACAGGACTATAATCACACTTTGAAAAGAGGCCAGAGCACACACAGCTTCACCCCTCACCTTTGCCAGTCCAGACAGCAGCTCCAGTGCAGCCAGGGAGATGCTCATATCCTGCCTCCACTGTGAGTTGAGTCTTTGGGTTACCAGGTGAATGCTGCGAATCAGTAGCCCAGCTGCTGTATCTGTATTAAGAGCTAGGATATAACCCCAATAGGACACACCACAGGGAGGGAAAACAACTAAGCATTAGTGACAATAAGCAAAGCAGAGGCGCAAGCCAAAGCAGGCACAGTACACACATAAAATTATACACAATCCCATAATCTAGACATTTGGTTGGTCGCTTTTTCACAGGCTTACTCCCTTATATACAGCACCAGACATTATACAAATACACTCAGACTAGATTATCCCAAGTTAAAATAAAAAAAAAATTTAAAAGGCATTTTGGATAATCCCAGTACCCTCCTGCATTTCAGCAGCAGAACATCTAGCTTCAGGTTTTGCTATTGTTTGCTTTGTATTTAAATTCCTGTGATGTCTTACAGACACAGAAAAAATTAGGCATTGGTAACGTATATTAAACATTAGCACTTGTATATTTAGGCATCAGTAATGAACCAATAGAGCACATGTAACTTCAGATATCTATGCCAGAAGTTACCCATTCTTTCCATATGTAGTATTTATCAAAAGTTGTACGAGTTAGATTAATGTAGATAATGAAAGAATCAGTCACAGAGAAAAATAGATGCAATTTTTTCTAGACCTTTAATTTCCCCAAACCTCTAACGCAAAACTAAAAAATAGAAAATGTTTTTAGTATCAGTAATTCTCATTTCAAAATATTAGGAACATAAATACTATACATACTTGTTAAAATTCAAGTAGGCAAATTAATTGCAGAAACAAAAACTGCTAAATGACTAGTTATAAAAGAGAGATGACAACTATGACAGCTAAGGTATATCCTTCCCAAAAATTAAATCATATTTAACACTCACAAGCTAAGTACAATGTTACACTAGTACCACGGTTTAAGCGTTTGCTACAGTTAAACAATAAAAATAGACCATCGTGTTTTCAATTTTCTCATTTGAAGCATCCAGCAGAAACACAGAAACTGTTTCACAAATTTCTTAAAACTGTACCATAAGAAATTTTCAAAATCTAATAAAATTAATATAGTACAAAAATACCTGTCAAGTTATGTTTTAAAGACCCTGTAAGTCAAATATTGAGAAGATTTTTTAAATCTTACAAATGGATATTTTTACAAGTGCTTGTATGAACCCATATGAATTAAACCCATATGAATTAAACACACAATTTAAATAGTGTGCTGAAAACTAGCACTTTAATAATTTTTAAGAAACTAATACTGTAGGGAAAGCACCAACATATTTATATGAATCCCTAAAATATAGTAATGTCTTTCCTGCTAATCTCCCTCCTCTCCTTATTTATAGAACTAGAGAAAAAAACCCCAAACATTTTGTTTGGCAAGATGTCCCAGGACCTAGCAGAGACACAGGTATCCCATCCCATGGGAGCCATGCTCAGGCGAGTGGCCGGAGCTGCCGGGGAGGGGGAGGGGCAGGAAGAGGGGATCGGGAAGAGGAAGCCCCCCGGGGAGAAGGTGCAGGGAGAGCAGTGTGGTCGGGGGTGTCCCGGGTGCGGTCGGCAAGTGGCAGTATGGCAATCGTGGGTGTATACTCCTCTGTCCGTGTTATCGTTTCTTGCGCCCTTTGCTGTTCTGTTAAATTGCCTTTGTCTCAGCCCACGAGTTTTGCCTTTTTCTTCCGATTTTCCCCTCGCGGCTGCGGTGGGGGTTCTGGCCCGCACAAGCAGCTGCCACCTGGTCCTTTGTTGCCACCTAAGGCCAAACCAGGACAGTCCTTTTTGGCGCCCAACGTGGGGCACTCGTAGGGTTGAGATAAGGACAGATCTGACCGGAGTGTGCTAAAAGCAGTTTTTATCTGTATGTGTTGTATTAGTTGCTGGGCGACTGGAGTTTCCCATTCAAATTTGCTCCATGTGGCATCCGTTGCATGATGTGTGGCTGGGACTCTTTGAGCATCCAGCCCAACACCTGTAGCCAAGGTGCCACGAGCAGCTGTGCTTCTGTGCCAACCACTTCTGAAGCAGCTCAAACCCCTTCATATGTTGCCAGTATCTCCTTTTCTGTTGGAGTATAGCAGGCTTTGGATCCTCTGTACCCCAACTCCAAAACCCTAGGGGTCTACCATGTGTCTCCCCTGGGGCTTTCTGCCAGAGGCTCCAGGTAGGGCCATTCTCTCCGGCTGCGGTGTAGAGCACATTTTTAACACCTTGACCTGCCCGGACTGGCCCCAGAGCTACTGCATGGACTATTTCCTGTTTAATTTGTTCAAAAGCTTGTCGTTGCTCAGGACCCCATTTGAAATCGTTCTTCTTCCGGGTTACTTGATACAGGGGGCTCACAATCAGGCTGTAATCTGGGATATGCATCCTCCAAAAGCCCACAATGCCTAAGAAAGCTTGTGCTTCCTTTTTACCTGTTGGTGGAGACACAGGTGCTATTTTATTGATCACGTCTATTGGGATCTGACGGCTTCCATCTTGCCATTTTACTCCTAAAAACTGGATCTCCTGTGCAGGTCCCTTGACC
>BJBW01013034.1:22535-46317 GCA_004320125.1 Scolopax mira | reverse complement strand
CTGGGGAAGTCCCAGACTGGACCCAGCAATGGATGGGAACTGGATTCCAGCTCTGGAATCAGGAACACATGGATCAGGATCAAAGGCAGATGAACAGACAGGGTCCTCTTCGGACATCGGCCATGGCAGGAAGAGTATTGACCCTTTGCCCTTTGATCCCTCAGCTTTTATACTGAGTGTGGGGCAGATGGGATGGAATACCCCAGTTGGTCAGGTTTGGGTCACTTGTCCTGTCCGTTCCTCCCCCCTCTACGCTTTTCCGTTTCCGACCCTCTAAGGGGCAAATAATAAAAATTGCCTGACCTTGGTTGTTACAGCAATAAGTATAAGCAAAGGCCTCTCCCCTGGCACGGAGCACAAACATTGGCCTTATCATCCTGAGAACAGTTTGCATCCTGGAGCAGTTTGCTCCACAATATGCTGTTAATTTCAGAGAGTTAGAGGAGACCTAACCAAAATGTAAAATTACAGAACACCAAACTGGTTCGGTTTTACCTCAAACCGGGACAGAGTGTGATGCTTGAAGTGGCCAAATTCATAACCAGTGTTGTACTGAGGAAATAAGGTGCCTATTAGAAATGGTTTTAAGATGTTAAGTCAAATATAGTATCCCATATGAGACTTGAGGGTCTGAAGGAATTGTGTGGAATGCTCTTTTTGTTAATTGTGACAGAGATTTTGTTTTAAAAGTACAGTATTACTGAGGATCACCTACTTAAGAATAAGTAAAAAGCAAAGTTTCTTACGACAGTGAAGTTTTGTCAACTTCCCGACTCATACGTCAGAGGCGGCCAGAAACCACAAAACTGTGATTGAAGTTTTGTGAGTTGAAGTGATGTTCTCTAACAGAATTTGGAGACTATGTTGCTCAAGTGGGTGAATATGGAAGCAAAACGAATGGTTTAGCAGAACGTTGAGAGGAAACGAGTGAAAGATGCCTAAAACTAAATCAAAGTTGGCAGTGCGCATTTCTGAAAGCTTCCAGATTGATTAAGGATGTGGTGGTTTTATTATTTAAATGGTGTAAAAAATAAAACACAAAAAACCACCAAAAAACAAAACCCAAACCCAAAATGTTTATGATTCTCTAGGTTCTGTGCAAGTGGTGACGTGGAATGAACAGTATCAAAAACTGACTACCAGTGATCAAAATGGACTCATCATTGTGTGGATGCTGTATAAAGGTATTTTACAAGACTCATTTGAGATGGGATAGTGATTAATGCTATGAGAAGTCTTGTTTCTTTTCTTGGTTTTTTTTTCAGTAATTTTTACAATTAGTTTTCAGACTTCTTATTTTGCAGCTTGTAAAGCTCTAAATAGATTTAAAACACTTTCCAAGTTTTTATTGTAATATTTGTCTACACTTTTCATAGCAGAGTTGCTTATAAAGAGGCATTTGTCCTGCTGAACTACCTTAGGAGAAAATATCAATTCTTAGCCATATGCTTGGTAAATTGTTCTAAATTTCTTATTTTCTTATCTCTGTTACTTTATTCCCTTGGAGGAAAATAGTATATTAATCAAAAAAAAAAAAAGTGCTTCCTTGTAGGTTCTGTTCTGGGTATTGTAATACTTAATTAGTTTTTCAAAGTGCGTTAAGCATGGACATACTGTTAGAACTACAAGAACTTAGCAAACCTGCTTGGAAAATCAATGAAATACTTTCATAAAAACAATCTTTAGAAATGTTTAATTAAAGCAATGAACTAACATGACTAACCAGTGTATTGCTGTAATTGGCTTTTATTGTTCTTGACCTTTTCACACATACTTCTTTGGTAAACTTAAATTCCTTTGAAAGCCAAAAAAACTTTAAGTCAAATTAACCACTTTCAAACACATGTGGGAAAGGAAAAGAAAAGAAAAAGGGTTTTCTTTTTCTCCTTTTTTTCTTATTTAATGAAAGATGGAGACAATAAAAGCTCAGTTTCTTATTTCAGGAATAAAGAATATCACTTCATTAGTCTTTCTGCCTGATATGCTGTGGCTACTGTCATATAAATCATCTCTTTGTTTTGGAAAAGAACCAGTAAATTACTTAATACATATTCCTATCAAAGGCAGCTGTTCCTTCCGTCTGTTTCCTGGTGTGTTCTTGTCAGTCTGAAATTACTATGCACAGATCTCTTCCTGTAGGGCCCCTCTGGACTTTGGCTCCCCTTTCCAATTCTTCATTTGTCAGGTTCTTTTTGGAAATAACTAGCTCATACCTGAACGCTGGGTTTCACAATAATTATTGTCTATGTACTTTGGGGGCCACTGTAGCATAGTCTGGCTAGAGTTTTACTGAAAGGGCAGAACTTTTAGTAAAAGGCAGAAATTTGTTTTTACTTCCTTTTCAAAATTTACTGCTCCTTTAGCTTTTTGTTGTATATTACAGTGCAGAGTCATATGCAACCTACTATCTCACGTTTACTTACAAGCAGACCTTTCCCAGGTTTCTCTATTTCATTGAACACCTAATTTGATTGCTTAGGTAACTTTTATAAGTTTTTGTGTGTCTGTGCTATGTTTCAGGTCTTTTTTTTTTTTTTTTTAAGCGACTTCAGGCATTCATATTGCTAAGAAATGTCATTATCATCCTATTTGAATATTTTTTTAATTAGTGGATTCAAAAATGCTACATGTTAATCACTGAAAGGATTATGAAATCGGAAGTGTAACTCGGTTTTTTATTCACTTCTAACAGGTGCTTGGTATGAAGAGATGATTAACAACAGAAATAAATCTGTTGTTCGAAGTATGAGCTGGAATGCTGACGGACAAAAGATTTGCATTGTATATGAAGATGGAGCTGTGATTGTTGGATCAGTGGATGGTAACATTTAAGCTTTGTTTTCAGTATTATGTACATAGTGGCTCTGTTCCTCTAGCTAAATAATAGAATCATAGAATTATAAATACGATTAATAATTACTCTCTAATTGTTGCTTTGACTTTCTTTAGCTGTTTCAGTTTTAATGTTGGTAACTTGCACTCTATTTTGAATTTTATTGTATGTTTATTAAGCACAATCAATATTCTGTTATAGGTAATCGCATCTGGGGAAAAGACTTGAAAGGTACCCACCTGTGCCACGTGGCCTGGTCCTCTGATAGCCAGGTTTTACTCTTTGGAATGGCAAATGGAGAGATTCACATTTATGATAGCCAGGGAAATTTTATTGTAAGTTCATGGTGATATAATAAAGGTATTAACTTCAATAGGAATTTAAAAAATTACTTCCTTTTAATTTATTTCATGTTTGTTTAGTTAATGGACTTCAGTACTGAGAACTGGACAAGGTCTTGTGCTCAAAGTTTTTATTCAAGATCTATGCAGCTGCAGCTTTTAATATAAATATTTCTTGGTAGCTAAATGAATATCACAAACAAATTAATATAACTTTTTGCCTTGCAATAATTACTGGAAATGTAAAAATACGTACGGTGATACTAATTAGATTAAATGAAGCTCATCTTAAAAATACTAGTGTGCTTTTAGAATAAAGCAGTAGTTTATTTTCCTGTTGATCTTGTCATTCTTTATTACTTAAGGAATGTTACATGCTTCAGAGAACCTGGTAATAAGTGGAAAAAAAGAAGGGAAATAAATATAATATTGCTGCATTCCTACAATTTCAGTTTACTTATTTATTTTTATCTACTTCTTTTGAATTTTGAAATATGACTGACAAAATACTAAACAGAAGTACAGTGCTGACTTTGAGAAGTGCAATGTAGGTGGAACCATGTTCTTAACTTTTAGATGCCTATTATGGTGATTTTTCTCTTTCTTGCCTTTCCTTCCCTTCCCTAAGAAAGTACCTGTTACCTTTTCCATTTTCTTTTGTTTAACCCCTCACTGGATCTTTCTTTCTTCCTACTGTGAGAATGGTAGGCTTTCTAACATGTGCTGTAAATTACTGAAATTCTTGAAATAAGTTGTTGTTGCTCCTCCTGCTTCCTGTCTCTGCCCCCCTAACCTTTTGGTGCTCCCCCCTTTCCCTTCCTCCATAAATTACCTGGTAGCCCTCCTCAAAGTGATCCAGGTGCACTCCTATTTTTCAGAAAAAGCCCTTGCCTGTGTTACCAGATGTACAGGGCTAATTATTACAAAAGTAAACATCTTAATTGGGTGTTCTAATTTGGACACTTGTTTTTTCTGGTTTGTCTTTTTTTTTTTAATATATGTTATTCAAAAGACTTACTAAGAAAAAGCTAACAAAAAGTTTCTTTTTAAAAAAATGCTGTGGCCAGAAATGGCTTGAAATTATTGCTATTTTTGCAAAATTCCAGTGTGATTCTGTGTGTGTGTGTGTGTGAACGTGTATATGGTGGGTTTTTTGTTTGCTTGTTTTCTTTCTTTTTAAGTTACTTTTCACAGAATGAAAATGCCAACATTAAAGTACTTCCTTGTAGTTTAAATACATAGTTTTCGTATGCCTGATGTGGTTTTGAATAAGGAGGTTTTTCAAACTCTTAACATTTTAAGAATGTGAAAATTTTTATTGGGACATAGACATCTGGTCTTTTGCAGGCTATCATGTTGCAGATGACTTTAAATAATTAACTGTTATTGTCTAGGTGAAAATGAAACTGAGTTGTTTGGTGAACTTGACTGGAGCATTCAGTATTGCTGGAATACATTGGTACCATGGCACGGAAGGCTACATTGAACCAGATTGTCCTTGTCTTGCTGTCTGTTATGACAATGGAAGATGCCAGATAATGAGAGATGAGAATGACCACAGTAGGTACAAAACGTGCGGGGTTAATTACTGACCTACTCTTGACCCAAAAAGTCTATTTGTGCTTATGTTCTTAATGTTTATTTCTTAAAAACTAGATCCTGTTTTGATTGACACTGGTATGAATGTTGTGTGTGTTCAGTGGAACCACTGTGGAAGTGTGTTGGCGGTGGCAGGCTCCTTAAAAGCAACTTCTCAAGATAAAGATGTAAACATTGTGCAGTTCTATACTCCATTTGGTGAGGTAAGAATATTTAATATACTTATGTATCTTAAATGTTTCTGTTGTTTTTTGTTTTTGTTTTTTTAAATTTTAGTATGTTTTGTCTAATTTGGATGCCAAAGTAGGTGTTGAGTGTATTTAACATGCTCTAAGGTGTCTAGGATATCCATCTGGATCTGGAAGGATGATACAGGACCAGGTACCCTTTTAGAACATAAAGTTAGTGGCCAGCATGAAAATCCGATTTTAGAATTGTTTTGTACTATTTCTGATATTCAGGTACAAACTTAACTTTTTGAAAGGTGGTATCTTCTGTGAATAATGTGTAACCAGTATTTGGACTTTGTGCCTAAATGATTTAAATACAAAGCTATGCCCTCAAAAGGAAAGTTAGATGTATGCATAAGTGTTCTGCTCAGTAAAAAATTGTGGTTTATTTTGAAGCCTAAGATTTTTCAGAATCTTACAGTAACAGTAGATTAATGTATCCTTTATTGCATAAACCTATATTATTTGCAAACAAGAAGCTTCCCACAAGTGCTTTGTGAGACTGAAGTTACAGTTTTCGAAAAAAACCACCATTTTTCAATTGTTTGCTTCATTCCTTCAAATTCTGCATCAAAATAAAGATATAAAAGCAAGATGGAAATGTATTTCTTTGCTTGCTTCCCAATTGTGAATGGACTTTTAACTGCCTTTCTTAGACTTGTTTGAAAGGGAGTAGGTAGAAATAAAATGTCCCCACTGCAGATCTTGTACCTCTGCAGCTGATTCATTGTATGCTCTTGACATAGAACAGCTACATGTTTTTATTTATTTAACTATCAGCTGTAGTTAAGGATGTTGTACATCAACTGAAATACACTTCCAGCATAAATGAAACTTCTGAGGCATGTCAGGTGTCAGTACTGTTGTTGTGTTTATTTTAGTAATGACTAAAGTCACTAGTGATAGCAGTTTATACTGTCATTCTCCATCTATTATTTATTTTTGTAAGTTTGAACTATCACCGAGTCCTGTTTTTCCTTTCTCTCTGACAAAAAAGAATTGAGGGGAAAAAACCCACTTCATGGCAATGCATGTTAAGGATCTCCCACTTTGGTTGCATGTGTCTCGTAGTGTGGGAGTCATTATGAAGTACCCTAAAGAAGATGTTTGGTTTTCATCAACTATCAAAACTGTTATTTATGTACTTTAGAGTGGTTTTCCAATGATAAATTCAAAATATTTTCCTTTCTTTGTTTCAAACAAGCATTTGCGCACACTGAAAGTTCCTGGCAAACAGATATCTGCCTTGTCTTGGGAAGGCAGTGGACTGAAAATTGCTCTCGCTGTCGATTCTTACATATATTTTGCAAATATTCGTCCAGATTACAAGGTATGTAGTAATGTGATACTTAAATGTGTCAATAAAAAAGCAGCTTTTTCTAATATAGAAATCAATGCTTAACTTAAGATTACTTAAGTTTGATCAGCATTACTGACTGGAAGTTTTTGTGGAATGTGAGTCTCTGTCTTGGTGATGTAATGACTTAGCCATTGTTTTTATAATGAATTTGTGATTTTATTTTCATAATAAGGAAATGTATGCTTTGTTAATATTAACAGAATTGAGCACGAGTCTAAATTTTGTAGTAATTGAGGCCGTCACTGGAGTACGGCTCCAGTGTTTTTATTGCTCTTTGGTTAAGCTGAGTGGGTAAGTGATCCAACAGGAATTGTTTGAGCCTTTCTTTTACTGTCATTTTTTGGTGGTGAATTATTAGGTTGAACCAGGAGAGCTGTGTAGCAACATGAACAGTAGAAATGAATGCAACCTGATAGGTGTACTTCCTACTAATATGTCAATTCCCAATATACTTTTTACGAGTGTGCATTGTATTCAGCGAGTTCTAAAATAATGTTTTTATCTTGTCTACCATACAAGGGGTTTTTATGTTTGCTTGATTTTTTTAAAGAGTTAGGACTATTTCACTTAAATGAACAGTTTAACAAAAATAGTGATTACTGTCCAGTAGACAGTATTGTATACTTTTTTTCTCAGCACAGGATATGCTCTTTAATCATCATCGTGTAACCACTGTGATTAGAGAGAGCAAGTGTGTGTGTAATGGGAGGAACATACTGCAGGTATATTGAAATGTATTGATCCACTTGGTTGTGAAAAATAATTGGTCAGGGAGTTATAAGCACAAATCTGTTATCTCAAATACTTTGTTGTAAAAGTATTGTATTGTAAAAGTATTTTCTGCTGGAAAAGACTTTGGAAATTTGAGCTGGAAATTAGTTTTGCAAGAAATGCTACCTAATGTTTATTCTGGGAAATGTGTAACAGCTGGAACACAGGCCTATTGCTTTTTCTTATACATGGCCTCAGATAACGATGAGTTTATTTCAAGATCTGGCAGAGCTTTTAATTGAAAAATATTTTGAAACTTTAGTTTGAGACTGCATGTCTAAGTTCTTGCTCTTTTTTTTTTTTAACGTATTTAAAGTGAAAAAAGACATGCTCAAATAAATTTATTTCTTGAGCAAATAAACTTTTAACCTGTTGGCAGTATAATCAGTTTCCATGTTAAGTATTTTTATGCTGAATGGTATAATGGTATGCCTCCAATAAATAATACACATTGCTACTGCCATGTTCTTTCTGATAATACCAGTAATTCCCTTTTAGGAAATGGATGTTCTAAATGGTGACAGTTATTAAGTCATTAAGTTGTAGTTTTTCAAAGCTGTCATTAATTTAGGCCAGACTGGAATTAATAACCTGGAGATGAGGGGGTAGTATCACGTTACCAATCTACTGAATAATCCAGTTCCCTGTATTTTTTAAGTACTACCATAGTAAGAGGAAGAGGGTCCTAAATTATGACAGTAAAAACTACGAATTAAGCTGATTTTTTTTACAGATATTAGTAGTTTAAATGGTTTCTTTTGGAGTTGTAATACTAATTTAAAAACTATAGCTCTAGTTACATTTATTCTAGTGTATATTACCTTGTTCAACTATACATTGGATTTCACTTTATATTCTTGTTATCCAGCATTCTCGGGTCCCTTGCCACATGTTGAAATCAATTGTAGATTTGACAAACATGATTTACAGTTTACTGACTTGTTACCTCATAATTTATTCCTCTCATATACATTTTGACTATTCAGAATAGTGTAAGTCTCAGTTTGCATCTCTGGGAAGGATCCTGTGGGAAGTGTTCTCGGTTGTCAAGAACTACCTTTACTCCAATCCTTTTATTTTTCTTTCTGTATCCGAAATGAGCTTGATTTTCTTGAAAATCTGAGTAGATTGTATCAGTTGCTTCATGTTCATTGGCACACCTGGTGCCTCTCTGAAAGGTAATAATAAATGAATGAGGTAAAACTTCCAGGGCTAAAAACATGATGGCTATCCAGTGTGTTACATTTATCCATGTCCAGCTAATTCCATTATTTATTATATGATTATTTTTTTAACATCTCTACATTATGTGAAAGCTGGATTTACTGATTTATGATTCCCAGAATAATAACACTTTTTACGTCTGCCAACTCCTGTTCCTCTGGCATTGTGTTTCAATTCCCATAGAATTCTACTTGAGTGAAAAAAACCATTGGGTTCTGACAATTTATTACCATTCAGTTTAGGCACCTATTCTAAAAGTTTATCATCTTGCTTTCATTCCCTGTAGCGTGTGGGATCCCTTCTGGCAAGCTCTCTAACAAGCTTTCTCCTCTTTTCTAGTAAATGCTGATGCAGAGAATTCTATTAGTTTTTCTAATTGCATCATCATCCTTAAGTGGTCTGCTTTTTACATCCTGTTTGTTTGTCAGCTTTACCTCCTTTCTGAGGTATCTTCTGATTCATCTGGGTTAGAAAGGGTTTTCATTATTAATTTCTATAATTTCATTAAATCATGATGATCAGTGCAATATAATACGTCTTCATGGTTTTCACAGTGTTAGGACATTCCATTTCTTCTTTGGCCTTTTTGCCCTTTCTCCTACTTGTTACATGAATAATTATATTCTTTTGGGGGGAAGGGAAGTCTTTTCTCATCTTACTAATATGGAAGAGGTCATGTGAGTTATTATAGTGCTCTACTATAATGGCTTGATTTTATCTGCTTCAGGAGTGACACTGTTTGAGGTTTTTATTTCTCCTGGGAAACGAAATTTAGGTTTCCAAATCAATAGTCATAGAGGAAGCATTTTCATGTCAGAAACCATTATCACAGTGGGTATTTCTGTGGACCCGCTGAACAAGGGAGAAACGAGGGGAAGTGAGATCTTACCATGTTTTGAGATTGATCCTCCAGTTGTGACTGTTATAGGTTATTCTGCATAATGGGAAGTCTTCTTTTGCCAAAAATGGTAAAAGTTATACAAATAACTTATTACTGGAGCTGTGTTCACATACTTTTAATAAATCTGTTCATCACTTGACAGGTAAAGAATATTGAATACTGATTATGTATATGAAATAAACATTTTCTTTCATAGATGTGAACAGTTTATTATTGAATTCTTTATTATTGAATTACTGATAGGTTTTATCAAAATTGTCTCTCTTGGCAGTGGGGTTACTGTTCCAATACGGTTGTTTATGCGTATACCCGGCCTGATCGCCCAGAATACTGTGTGGTCTTTTGGGACACAAAAAACAATGAGAAATACGTGAAGTATGTCAAGAGCTTGATTTCCATAACAACTTATGGAGACTTCTGTGTTTTAGCAACTAAAGCAGATGAAAACCAACCTCAGGTAAAGTCTATTTTAGTTTTCACTTGAAATGCTCTGTTCCTTATGTCAGTGCTTTACAGCCAGAATAAGATGAAATTCTAATAAAATTCTGAATTGGTCTCAGAGTGTGTCACTTGGTTGTCACTTGACAGCATGGCACTTTAATGGGCCCAATGTTTAATAGTGAAGAACCTCAACAAGCAACAAGTAACAGCAAATTTTTTCTGAACTGATTAATTGCCTCTATATTTTAACTACTTTTATCCATTAGTAACTTAATGAAAACTGCAGCCTTCAAGATTAATGTTTATTTAGAAATCTATAGAACAGCTCTCCAAAGAGAGAAACTAAAAGCAGGAGAGTATCAGAATGGTAACAAATATTTAATCAATCAGAAGTGGAGGAAAAAAATATAGGAAATTTTTTAAATTATATTAATCACATGTTACTACAAACTGCTCCATTAGTTTATTTATTTATTTTGAATAAATGCTATGATAAATGATATCATATGATAAATGTATCCTTTGGTTAATATATGTTCAGTTAGTGTTATGCTGTTACATGTTTTTTTCTTACTGCCTTCACTTCTGAATTATTTTCTGTATCACTTGTGTGTTGCTTACAAAGGAGGAGCATGAGACGGAGTCAATTGGTGCAACGGTAAAAAAAACATGCTTCAGTGCTGTTTTGCTCAGTTGTGCAATAAATGGTGTATATGGAGTGGAATTATGGTATACATGGCCAAAACCATATGGTGAAATTGAGTACAATAAAATGATATTTTGCTGGGGTTTATTTTTAAAAGAGGAAACAAACAGTGGAGGGACTTTATGTAACTTGCTTGAGCATTAATAAGAGATTTAATTATAGCAGCTGAAAATTACAGATAATAAGCATCTTTCAGGTTTTTTTCAGATGGCTCCAGTGTAATTATTAACCCTGTGGGGGGTCAGCTTTTAGGAAATGAAATGAACAAACTTATTCTTTGGGTAGCAGTTCATTAGAGAGAATAATTACATTCTGAAAATAAGAGATCTGTTTTGCAATAGATTTCAGTCATTAGAATTGTGATTTCAAGATGGCGAAGGATGGCAGTAACTGATGGGGCAAAAAAGACTAATTTTAGTTGAAAGGTATTGCAAGCAGATGTGAACTTCAGTGAGTTATGAAGAACTTAATGTTGGTACCGATAGCATGGCTTGAACTTCCTGCTTTGTTCAAACCAGATAATGCAAATTCCCTTGTCCTGGCACCACCCTGTGCAGCTCATGTAGCCTCTCTCTCAGATACTGTTACTCCATTACCCCTTGGCAGTCTCTGATCTACTGACTAAGAGTCTCAGAAATAAGTAAAAAGGGCATAAAAGAGAAATTGATTAAAATGAATGTTGGACAACCTACCAGAGAAGAATTAATATAAACAATATAATATTATACACATATATTGTTTCCATTATGTTTGTATTAATATAGTTTAAAAAGCCAGGTGTGGCTGGTGGTAGATCCTGTATTTTGTCTGGTAGATTTGCTCCTTCACATTAAACCAATGGTCATTTTCCCGTTTTGTGCTTGGCTTTGTTTATAATGTTAATTGGCAAATACTCATTACTCTCATGCTTATGCTGCTTTATATTTACTGCAGTCATGGTCGCTCTGTTTTCTGTAGATGCTCAGCATTAGATTGTGTAAAATGTGTGTTGAGAGATACACCTTCACAGGAAACCTTGTAGAGTTTACTAATTTACAAAAAATACTGTAGTAATGACATTTGCTTTCATTTCCATACAGTATATGCTGGTTCTCTGCAACTCTATTGGCACCCCATTGGACCCAAAATATATTGATATTGGTAAGCAACTTGCAGTAGTCTTATTCTGTTGGTTCTTTTCTAGTCTTTATAATACATTTCTTACACAAGTTTGTGGTTCAGTGAAACAATCACTGTGTGCTAACACCCTTTGCATCCAAATGCTGTGACTTTCCATCATGTGTGTGGTTTAACTATGATTTTACATTGGCTTCTCAGTTACATGTGGACTCTACTGAAAGGTAAAAACCATGTAACTGGGAGTTCCCATGTCTTGAACTGTAATTTTGTTGGTAATGGCATGTTAATTACTCTGTTAATAAAAATAGTGGCTTATAAAATCAGTCCTATTCCTTTTAAAAATTGTCTATACTTAAATTGATTCTTCCAGTTAATACAAACTATTTACAACAGAATTTTAAAATTTGTTACTTTTTTTTTTTCCCAATGGACGTTCTTGGTGAGTCTTATGATCCTTCACAGCAGTGTAATTCAGCTCTTTTTTTAAGAAAATGTACTTTTCTTTTGAAGAGGGTCCTGTTTCTCAGAGCAATTGAAATAGTTTGATCTGGATTTTCATTTCAAAATAATGCTGCTTCCCAAATATCTTAAAGACAGTTTCTCATATTTCAGTGTTGGTAATATCTCTTCCTTATTATCTTCCTCACAATTGTTTTATCTAAATAGTTTCAGATTATAAATCAAAAAAAAAAAAAGTCAGTGGATTATAACAGAAGTGTGAAAATACCCCCAATCCTAAATAGATCTGAATTCCAGGCTTTCCCTATTGATTGTTTGCTGCAGGTGTGGTACAGAACATTGCCAAGAAATTATAAACCACTGTTTCCTGAGAGTTTTGCTGGAGAGTAAAGATCATGATATTTTTTTTTTCCCTTCAAATAGATGAAGAAAGTGCAGACAAACTGATTAAATTAATCAGTTTTTTGATTAATTTATCCACTTTTGTTTGTACTGGTTTTTGCTTTATTTTTGGTTTGTTATCCAGACAGATCTGAATTCAGATTCAGAATAGACACTATGTACCCCAGTTACAGTTTTCTTTTTGAAGCTTGATTCTTTGATTAACTTATCTGTTTTGTTGAAAAGCTAAATCATTTTTAATGGTGCTTCGGCAAAAATATTTATTTGCTTTTGGAATGAGGGGAGACTGTAGTTATTTAAATGAAAAGAACAGTTATTTTTAGAACCTCTTAGCTAAAATAATGCGAAGTAGAAAGTGTAGCTGGCAGTAGACATCTAATGTGACTCCTCTGTTAGAAAGGTGGGATACACTATACCACTGCTGTGCTCAGTGGTACAGCACTTTCTGATCACACTGAAGTACTTAGGAAAAATAAATAAATAACTTGTGTGCATGGTTGCTACAGCAGAGGAGCGTAGCCATATTGGAACAGGTTATGGATAAAACCAGACTGTTTTATCTGTAAACCTGGAAGAATTCCTCCCTGCTTATTTTATCAATGTAAAGGTGTCTACTTACTATGTGTATCTAGTTTTGGTGCTTACATGCTCTGATTCTGCAGAAATTAGGTTAAATTTTTAAAAAACCCCAAACCTTCTCCCTATTCTGGGAATTCTCCCTATCTATGCCAAAAAGAAATGTAGCTATTATAATAACAAGAAAACTCATGAACTTTTTTTGATGTAAATTACCTCCTCAAGTCATTGTTTCATCCTCTCTGCAAAAAGTAACTCCTACTGTCTAAGTTAATTTCATTAGAGAAGTTAGTTCCAAGCCAGAGTGCTAATACTCGATGTTAGTATTAAACAATAAGCAGCCATTTGGTGTGATAAAATAGATGGGAAGAGCATCTAGCAAAGGTTTTGGTAAGATAGAAATGATGAGGAAAGTAAGGTGAAGAACTATAAGACAAGGAAGTAACAACAATTTACAGAAGAATGTAGATAGGGAAAAAAATCAACAAAAGAATAGAAATGGTTGAGACCATAAAAAATTTTATTTTCCTCAACCGGTGCTATTAAACAATTTTATTATATATTCTAAGATTCTAAGTGTCATTTTCTAACATTTTTCAGTTTTTCAATGATAGCAGAAGGAAATTGGCCCTATATTATAGATTATAATTAAAATGAAGAGCACCCCTGCTCTGATGAATGAGTTTGAATTCTTTGTTCTATGGAATATGTATGAAATACTGTAGTACTTAGTGTCCTTACTTCTGTTTATGTCAATTAGATGAAGGTTTTGCCACTTTTTACAACAGGGGGAGCATATCAGAATCTTACAGAATGAAGTGGCCAGGAAATTCGATATCAAGAATTTTTCAATGGATGGAGGGGAAAAAACCCCAAACAACTCAAAACTGAGCACTGAAAGGAGATTATGTAGTGGGTGGTAGCAGTGTGGGTGGGGTGTCTGCTGTGTCCCCTCTCTCCATCCCCCCTCCTGATCAGATGTCTACACTATATGTACATATTAGTCTCCTGGACGTACTTGACAGGTGGGATTGGGGTGGTGGGAGGACGATTTAGGGATTTATAGGGAGTAGTTCATCTCATCTGTACAGTTGATATCTAAAATAAGTTTAGTGAATCAACCTAAAAGGGGTCTTTTTGCTCTCCAGCAGGTTCAAAGAAGGGCAACCAGCTCATCTTTGTCAGAGATGTCTAAAATTAAGTGAGACAAATCCCACTCAAACAGTCAAAATTAGCTTTGCACATACATCTCTAACTGCATTTAACTCTTTTCTTTGCATTTTTAATGTTCTGTTTATGTGAGCTTTCTAAATCCATCTGCAACAGTTTTATTCATTTACATTGTAAGCAAAGGTATAAGTTTCTTTGTTTCCCTTATTACAACTCACCTCCTACAGCTGTCTGTACACAAGAAAAGAATTTCCTCCAGTGACTGAAAACAGTTAAACAGTGTTTAATTGAAAAATGCTGCTGTCGTTCCAACTGTATTTGAATTGTGCTGAAAAAATTAAACAATCTGGAAAAAGCTTCTCTTTCTTTAGCTTAAGTGAGCTTTCCGAGTCTGCTTTTTTCCCCTCCAGTGTCAGAAGATCAGTTTAGTGTGTAGATTTGCAATGCTCTTTCCCAGAGTAAGTTTATTTGTGAAAATGCTTGGCGTTATAGCCTTCAGCCTCATAGACAGGCAAATACTTGAGGTTAGGAATATTTGCATTTTTGAGTCCTGAAAAACTTCAGTAGACTCAGTAGTTCAAACATAACAAGCACATCTTTCATTGCTGTAGAGTAAAACCAGCCAAAGACATTTTTAAAAAATATATTCATCCAATAAGACTCCTTTAAAGTTAACCCACCAAACTGACAGAAGGGATTGGAGATGAATGTGAAAAACAAACACCTGTAAATGCAGCACTTTTGGAACACATTCCACTGGTTTTATCATAGTTGCTTTCCTTTCCTGTAGCCTCTGAAAATACAACTTTCTAGAACAACTTGAAATATTTATAACATAAGGTCATTTTGTACGAGGTGCAGACACTTGTACACATTGAAGGTCTTAACAGACAGTATATCATGCTGTTTATCACAGTTGGAGCTTCTTGGCAGTAGAAAGTATAATTGTTCCAGTTTGACAGGGTGCTGAACTTAAGCAGCTGCCTGGCCTTGCTGAGGTCAGTAGAGAGAGAAGACCTTGTAAAAGCTTAAAGGCAGAAGACCTTTCTGTGAGTTCTTTTAAGATTCCAGTTAGGGCATAATTTCTAACAAAATCATTACCCTTGGGTACTGTTTATAAATGAAAAAAATCAGCTTTAAATCAGTTATCAGGGGAGTGTAACTGGGGAGTGCAATCATTAATAGTTCAAGATATAAGCAGAACAACATATCTCTTACCCAAGGTAATTGGAGGGGTGTTATTGACTTATGAAAAATATGTTATCTGCCTGAAATCCTTTCTCTTCTTTGTTCCAAAACAGTTTTTCAGGCTATTCTCTTAGTGAAATAATAAATTGTTGCATTGAGTTCTGTCCAGAAAATAAATTGCTTAGGTAATTTTTATTTTGAACTTTTGTTTTGGACTTGTAATTGACATCTTTCAGAGTGGTTTAAAAAAACACTTAGTTGTTTACTTTATTTAATTTTCATAAATGCTTATGAAAAATGCTTTCTCATGTAGTAGGATGTTCCTCAGCAGATGAGTGTTCTCCTGCTTATTCCTAAATGGGTGCTCTTGACCACCATGAGTCTAAACCATATTTTTTTGACTGGCTGTAATTACTGCAAATTGAACACACAATATCTTTGTTTTTTACCAGGCTGATATTTATTGGAATATCAATCACCTGTCACCCTACTGAGCAAAAAGGTTTTGCTCTTCTTTGAGACTTTGGTACCCTACGGGTCTATTTGGCTTTGATCTGGTAGGAAATTGATAGTGGAGAAAAAAGGTTGCTAATCTAGGGATGTTAAGTGACTGGCAGAGCATTTGAATAATGCATCTGAGAACGTCTGTTAAATCACAATTTGTACAAAATGTCAATTTATAACATGAGATTGTTTCAACAAAGTGCTATTAATCTCCTAATGAAAAACTAATTGTGAGAGCACGCAATATTTGATATTACAATATTGCAATATTTCACCCCCAGGAGATGCAGATCTTAGGCTGTGGGTTCTGAGCCCATTATGTCATTACCTTTTTAATGCTTGCCTCTGCTAACAATGGCAAAAAAGGATTAATCAGTAATTATCTGGTGGAAGGCTATCACTGAAACTTCTGTAGACATTGATGGATGGCTACACTTTAAAGCTCTTCCTCATGTTGCTCTTTATTTTCTCCAAGGGCATTTTTCTTCCTGTGCTTCCTATGCATTGTTTTTGGTGTCCTTCTCAATAGCTAGTGTTTTCTAGCCCATAAATTAATCTTTTCTTCTTTGTCTAGCATTATTATGTTTCATCCTACTTGAGTACAGAAATTAACCAACAGAGTTTCTTCTGTTTTCACAGGCTCCCGGGCTTTCTGTCAAAGTCCTTTCATGAATAACTAAATATAAACTACAGAAGGGTAAATATATTGTTACATAATATCTTTTTAATGGAAACACAGCAGATGGTATCTGCTAAGAAAATGTCACTCAGACTGGATTATATCATCTTCTTACACGTGCTTAGGAGCACTGACAGAGTGAAGTGTTGAGTTATCTGTCAGGTGTGTCCTAGTGCCCAGTGAAGTGAACACAACTTCAGTGTACAGGTGGATTAAAGGCAGAGTGCTGGAGTCATGCCTAGGGGTCTCCCCTCCACCCTGGATGCCTCCATTCTTAAAAAGGATGCCTGAATTACATGTGAAACAGCACTTGAATTGCTGTTACTTAAACTTGATCATTTTACAGTCAACCTTAACTGATTTTTAGTATTTCTACATGTTCTATAAACTGTGGTCATGAGTTGTCTCATGTGCAGTTCAGTTGTCCCCCTCTGTCTGATGTTTTCTTCTATTTACAAGCTAACGCTTCTTGAGACACTTCAGTCAAGCTCTAAAATTAGGTAGATGTTATTGATCAGAATAAGTTCTTCCCAGTTTCTCAGGAACAGCCTGTAACAAGCTTTTATGAAAACAGCAGTTTAGTCTTGTGTCTGTCAGATCACTTCCTTTCCATCAGATTTAGATAGGATCACTTGTTCTCTCTTGTGTTTGTATATCCTATTTCATATACTAAAAAATCTCATCTTTTTCATGCAGTGAACTAATATAGTTCTGCATCAAGTTTGTTCTCCATCTACTATTTTTTAAAGAAGATTACACGTGAAACCAGGTGTTTTCTAATGGTTTTGAAGTGAGATGGAGTGAGTGTGGATGAAATAAAAACATCACAGAAGGGTTTTCAAAATTCCTGGATATGTAAGAAAAAAAATGTTCCCTCTTTCAGGGAGGAGGAGTGAAGAGTAATTAGGTGAGAAGAGAAAGAAGGGCCAGAGAAAACTTAAAAGGCAGTTGTTTCACATGTTGGCGTTGTTTTGGTGGAATGGTGTATTTAGTCCTTTTCAATATTTGTTCATTGAAAAGTAAGGCATCTGTTTAAATGTTTTCCATACATAATTTCAAGGTCTGAAAATAAAGTATTAAGACATTGATACTGAAGTTAACTATCATCAAAATCAGTGGGAAGAGCTAGACAATCTAAGAAGTCCACATGTTCAGGCTGGAAAGCTGCCATGCAGTGGCAATGCTGAGCAGAGCAACGTCCAAATCTCTTGCATCCTTCTGACTTAAGGTGCTTGCTTTTCTGTCTGCTTAATAATTGGAGCATGAATTCTTTGAAGGGCACTGATGCCCAAGTGAGCAACACTTGCTGATAAAATCAAGGCTGCTGTATATGATAATACTTCCCTACACTAAATAAAACTTAACTACTTAACCCAGCTGCCTAGAAAGAGATTCTAGACCTTCCTCAGCCTGAAGGGATGGAAATGAGCATCTTTCCCAGGAAAGGAAAAATCCCTTCCTTCTCTGCCCCCAGCATCAGCCCAGACTCGGAGCGGCTGGGGCATCCTTTCCTCGTGCTGAAGCTATGCTGTTACACAGCCAAGAAGGAAAGTGTTTCAGGAGCAGAGTGTAGTCCAGTGATGAATGCTCTGAGGTGAGAAGGGGGAACAGAATCAAATGGAGTAGTTCAGTTGGAAGGGATCTACAATGATCATCTAGACCAACAGGGCTGACCAGAAGTTAAAGCATCTTATTAAGGGCATTGTCCAAATGCCTCCAAAACACTAACAGGCTTAGCACATCGACTGCCTCTCTAGGAAGTCTGTTCAGTGTTTGACCACCCTCTTGGTAAATAAATGCTAGTCTAGACTTGGACAGATTATTCTGTTTCTATTTTTATTTTGGTGTTTGCTTGTTTAATGATTGTCCAGTATATAATGCTAAACCAATTCTATAAAAATATATGTCATACTTCTGTGCAATTGTTTAGGCTATATAGGCAATTTTGTAAAAGCATTGGTTCCCATGTGCAGATACTGCTCTGGTAGATGTGATTTTGAATGGATCTGATCCTGATGATTGTGTCTATGTGTTGTGTATCACTCTTCCTGCAATTTCACATTTGGTTTAAATCCAATCATCGTTTAGCCTGCTGTTGCAAAGAAGGGAAGGCTCTGCCCTCCATGCTGGCTGCTCATTCCTGCCCTGTCGAACATGTGTAATTTTCTCTTTAATCCAAATTAAACTAATCGTTTATTTATTTAATTTTGAGCTCAGTTAGATAAGTGAACTGATCCATCTTTCTCTCTGGTCAGATAGAGCTGATATAAAAGAAATGGCAGGGAGATGTCAGGGGTTGGTTATGTGGGGTTTTTTTGACAGAAACAATCAGTTTAAGTCTTAGGCATGTTCATGAAATGCTTAATTGTTTGCAGTCCTCTGGAGAAAGCACAGATGTATTGCCATCTTATTTCTAGATCACAACAGAGTTTATGTGAGCATCCTTTTTGCCCAGATTGGGTTACTTTGAGTAACCCAATGAGTACAAATGAGTAAGTTTAGGCTCCGTGGAAGCTGTAGGTCAAATGGGGAGTCACCTGGTGGGTCTGAGGAATGCCTGTGACTTTCAGATGTGGGCTTGATTTAGCATTGTCTTGAAGTAAATGTTCAAATGTTAAATGTTGACTAAACTGAGTTAAAATATAAGACTTAGTACTAAAATTTTGTGATTTTTAGAAAGAGAAGACCTATTTCCCTCACAGGTCAGGAGATTCTCCTGTTCAATTTTTAAAGGATAAAACCATTGACTGTTATGGCATATACAGCTGCAAGGTGATAAAAACCCAGAGCAAATACATAGAATTTATCAATGCTGTTAATGAAATGGAGGGGAATATTATAATGGAGATGTATGTTACAATGAAATAAACTGAAATAAATATTATAAGTATATGAAATACACTAAGTTGCATATAATGTGAACAGCTGTGCTGCTCACATGTTAAGCGTCATCACTAAGCCTTCTTATCCAGTATTTACATTTATACTAAAAAGTATTGTAGAGCCATCAGGTACCTTATATAATCCTCTTGGTTTCAAAGAAATAAAATCTGTTCAACCTCCCCCATCTGTTTCTCGTAGTGCTGCTCTTTATGGCAGGCTTATAGCTCCCTCCAGAGTTCTCTTCTGTGCTAAAATAGAAAAGAAAAATTCAGATTCACTGTAAAACAATAAGATTTTGTGCTCACAGCATGTTATCTGTATGACTCTGTTTCGCTAACTGGCTGAGCTACAGATTCTTCTGATTTTGCCTGTTTTGTCTGGTAGTGGACTGATTTACTTGCAGAATTTGAAAATATTGGGGGATTTCCTTAATGGGTTTCTACATTTTTCTATGCCTTTTAATGTGCATTCACTGTTTTTCAAAAAGATGAAACAAAGAATTGTAAAAGGAAAAAAGAACCACAATACAATCAAGACTGTATTATAAAAATAATGTAATGGTTTGAGTGCATATATGTTTTTTTTTCTTTGTTCATTAAACATTGACAGCAAGAACGAGATACTCAATTTATCTGCCTATTCTAAATGGGCTTTGGGCTAAAGTAAAGAAAATTCCCTGCCTTCCTACACTGTCATCTTTGGGTGCAATAAAGTAAGACTAAGGTTACACTTTGCTAAATACTTAATTTGCTGCCATGCAGATAAAGAACTGGTTTTTGGCCCAGCTATTAACTAAGATACGAACTTCTAACTCAAAACTTGTTGATTGTTTTTAAGTAGTGCTAATCAAATAATCTTTTCTAGGTTGTCATCTTTTGAATAATCTCCTTTTTATTTATATTTGATTGATTACAAAGATGTCAGATATGGAGGCATTTTATAGATCTTGTTAGAGATTTAAGATATTCCTGAACTGGTCATTAACCTAAGAAATTGTCTATATGTATTTAATGTCTTTTGCTTTAGCACATGGAAATTTGATGAAATAATTGGTGAAAAAAGTATACATTTTAAAATCAGAACTTGTAAATAACTTCTCAGTGAAAACTGCTGCTAGATCGTGTGGTGTGGATTTGGGGGTTTTTATTTGGTTGGTTGTTTTTTGCTTTTAACCTATGAAAATACGGTTTCATCCATCTAGGAAAACCTTTACAAATTAGTGCATAGTCCAATACTTGCCACACTAATTTTACAACCGTTTGGGTTTCATAACAGGACCGTTGTTTGTCACAATGACCAAAACACATGTGATAGCAGCGTCAAAAGAAGCATTTTACATCTGGCAGTATCGTGTGGCCAAGAAGCTCACAGCAATGGAAATTAATCAGGTAGCACGGACCAGAAGAGAAGGCAGGGAAAGGTTTGTCTTCAGACTTTGTCATTTTTTTTCCCCCTTTGCTTTGATATCGTTGATAAGGGTGGATTCTTCCATGCCTAATATATGAACTCCAATCTTCTCATTTTTCTACTCTGGTTTGTTTGTTAATCTTGCAGGCCTGCAAGGTTAAATACTAAAGAATAATTTTTCATAACAAATGTGTGTTTGTTACCCAAATATCTTAGACTTTTTTGGTATTATTTCCTGTTCAGTGTCTTCATTTGCTTGCTGTGTTCTTCCCTTACAGAGCTGTCTGTCTTTATGCTTTTTTCCCCTCACCCCCTTTTTTTCTCCTCCATACTCCTAGTGTCTCTAAGTTAAGCTGTAAGGAATTAGTCTATCCAGCTAATTCTTTTCTAAGTACACTTCTGTTTGATTGTGTCTTTTGACGTCTAGTCCTATGTGGACTTTTACCCTCTCAAACTAAACAAGCTAAATCAACATTATCTTGCCTCCAGATTATTTCCTTCCCAGGTGTTCATTAGTGGCATAAACTTCTCTGTCACCTTCACAAACTTGTGACTTTGTTAGTATTTTCTTTTGTGTTATGTTTTCTTCCATAGAGACGCTATAGCATCTTTTATAAATGTGCCATCTCCTGTCACCATATATCCATAATAATGAGTAATTATTTGTACATGGTGTAAAAACTTACATTGTTCTAGTACCTGAGTGTCCTGACCTTGGACGAGATTTTAAATTTGATAGAAATACTGAAAAGGGTAACAATTGTCATTCAGCATAAACTATGATTTTTAGCATTCTACAATCTTTCCGAATGCTACTTTTTAAGGCAACAGAGAAGTTATGGTGAAGTGTAATGCATACGTTTTGTGGATACGAATGTGAAGCTCTTCAGATATATGGAGAAAAAAGTCTGAGGAAATGCATGTTTGAAAAGAGACAACTGGGGTGGGTGATGGTTTGCAGGAACTTCTTGTTGCAGAATACAAGTTTATAGATGATGTGGGAATAGACCATCAGAGGCTGTGAAAGTTAAAGGAAGTACCATATCCTTATATCAATACAAAACAGGGTTATCAAAGCGGATAATACTGGAATATAAGAACAGGTATAGCTTTTATTCTCTTTTCCAAATTTCAAGGACTGAAGATACCTATATGGTGTCAAAAGTGATCTTTTCTTTGGACTTTTTTATAGGATTTATCATGTTGATGACACCCCTTCAGGACCTGGAGATGGGCACCTGGATTACAGCAGAGCTATTGAAGTGAGTGATCATTTTAACTATTTCATTGTGGTGTCACTGTTAGCTTGAAAGAGTAGGTAGCATTGCTTTATTTATTTTCATAGCTTTTCATTAGTAGAAGTGGCCATGCTTAAACTTTCTTTTCTACCTTTTGTATGTAACTGTTATTTTTCTTCCCTCTGGTTAGTGCCTTGTTACTCTGTCATTATATATTACTGGAAATACCCAGCAAACTGTAGGGAGCATAGAAAAAGTATATTCTAGGGTCCAGTATGTAGACACCTGCTGCTATCTTGGTGTGCGGTGGCTCCCCTTACTTCAATGAAGTGTAAGCTTGTTGAAACTCATCAGCCCTTGTAGTGTTTTCTAATATTTTTGGCCTTTTTCACTTGGTATGGGTGTGTGTGTGCCCGTGTGTGCTCGCTTCCGTACTTACTAATATACCTGAAATTTATTACAGGCCTCACAAGTCAGGGATAGTTGCCTTCTTGTGTTTTCTGTTAAACACCTGTTACTTTTGGGGTTTATTATTTTTCTGGAGGAGGGACAGGAGAAGAAAGAAAACTCTTAATAGTATTTTTGTCATGATTCCCATAAAGGCTGCTAGTGTCATAAACTATGGATTTCCTGTATACTGACAAGATGTGATAGTCCCTTTTCACGTGGATACTTAGCAACATTCCTGTATATTTAAATAAAACATTTCTTTAGCAGGGCATTCTTACTATTGCATTAAAATTGATATTGATACTGCTTGTATGCTTTCAGGGAACAAGAGATCCAATTTGTGCAATAACAGCATCTGATAAGATACTACTTGTGGTAAGTTACATTATTAAAATAACTCTTAATTGCCTCTTGTGCTATAAGCAAGAGACTCTTCTGCAACGTATTCATAACCAGTCCTATATTCAGAAATGCTTTGAAGTTATACAGATGAAATATCTTTCTAGACATCTTCAAAGATAACTTTAATAAGTTCTTCCACTAACCCGGGCTCTCTTTAGGAGGGTTAATTTACTAAGTGCTTACAATTTACATGCAGGCTAGTTGCCTGAGTTAGTACTTATATGTAGGGTTTGATAAAGTCAGGACTTAATTCTGTAATATGAATTCTAGGAAGTCTCTTCTAGGCTGTATATAAATGCACAAAGATTTACAAAGTTTGTCTATTTACATATTAATGGTATAACATATGATGATAGATAATATGCTGTATACATATTAATACATTTATGGATACGTATGTATTATGTATGAGGTATTGTATCATGCCAAACCATTGGTGTGGGGTTTTTTTCACTACTTGAAAAGAATGATTTAATTTAGAAGAACAGATGTATGGGTGGGCTTTAAAACAAACTAACCAAGTAGAACAAAGATAGATAAAGAACACTCTTCATTTCATCTACCCTCCCAAGGAAGATCTTGAAGTTTTCCTAAATTCCTACTACAGTGGGTCATGGGGAAAAAGGTGAATGAAAAAAGTGTGATGGTTAGTAGATGACTGTGGGATTCTGTTTGTGCTTGAAGAATAAGAGTGAGAAAATGCAATTAAGAGGATAATAAATCTGTGACTCTGGTTTCACTGAATTTTACTGAATTTCACTGAATTTCACTGAATTTTTTGGAGTTGGAAGGGACCATAGGGATCATCTAGTCCAACTCCCCTGCCAATGCAGGACCACCCAGAGCATGTCAGAGCATGCCTCTCAGGACTGCATCCAGTCGGGTCTTGAAAATCTCCA
>BJBW01013034.1:0-22364 GCA_004320125.1 Scolopax mira | reverse complement strand
TCGCAGCCTCTCCTCATAAGGGAGATGCTCCAGTCCTGGTTAAAAGGAAGGGAATGAGAAGAAATGTCTTTGAGATTAGATCTGGATAAATGTGGTGAAGCTCAATGCATATTACAGTGGTTAAGTTTTCTAACGCTTCTGACCGAATCTGCTTTTCAGTTTATAGGGTATACAAATGAGAAAAAGTGAAAGATGAAAGGTGATTTATGCTGAGGATCTAGGGGTGGCTTTGGAGGAAAAAAAAAACCTAAACTAAATAACTCTGGAATACCTTAAAAAACTAATTTCCATCATACGGTAGATAAACAGTAGATAAAATAATCCAGACATATTGTTCAGTCTGCAGAAACACCAGGAGAAAATAGTGCCAGGGATCATTTTAGTCCAGGGATGTCAAACTCAGTTTGGGCTATTGGCCTGATGGTGTCTTGACACAGGGCATGGATGTGTCAATTGGCAAAATGAAGGTAAACCACATGAGTACTTAAATTTATTTACTGTTACTCAAGCTTTTGAATAAGGAGTATGTTTTACAGCCTTTACTTTGAAGCGCAGGTGTTGAAGTGACTGGTGAGACTTGTTAGCATGCAGACAGCACTACGTGAGCACAGCTGTATCGCCCTCATACCTGAGCTGCTACTGTCACATGGCCAGTGTGGGACAGGGGATCTTCTCACTGTTCTCCTTTTTTGTTAAGTAGACCATGTCTGAAGGTCCATGGGGAATTGTCAGGCTCCTGAAACTCTTCTGTGGGTTGAATATGGACTATGGCTTTTTGTTTTTATATCGCTGATTTAAGTAGATCTGTAAATTGTGGCATCTTAATAGCTTAAATTTAGTTTATTGTAGTTTATAGTATTTTAGTTAATTATAATTTAAATAGCAGAATTTGGATCTTCTAGGGTGGTGACACTCCCTCTCTCCACTTCCGCTCTGTCACTTACTCAAAAACTCTTTTGTATAGAACAGCATATAAAGAACCCCTTTTAAAAGTGTTTATTGATTGGAAAAAAATTCTCTCAATAAGCAAGCAGTGCTCTTCTGTAGGGCAGAGAATCCGGCACGATTCAGAGGTACGCTCTTCCTGGCGCTGGAATGGTACAGAAATACTCCCTCAACTGTCGCGCCCATCAGCTGTCGCTGAATTGCAACTCCAGGTAAGTTACAGACCCGCTTCAAAGGCAGGCATCCCATTTTTAAAATAAACCACTACAATTTGTAAAAATACTAATTCTATGATACTATAATAATTATGTACTAATTTTACTTTCAACTATTAATTACAGTTGTTGTTAATATTTGCTTAACCATTTATTTATTACTAATTAATTACACCTGGTCAGACTTCAGATTGCTCTGAGAGTCTGGGTTAATACAGCTCTCATGTTTTAAACTAGGGGGTGTGTGTGAAGTTTAAGGAAACATACAGATAAAAAAAAAAAAAAATCATTGTTTTATTAGATGAACCAAACATGAGCTTCCTGCGATCATGGCATGAACTGATGAAATAATGTTATAACCTGACATTTTGTATCTCTAAGGCTTCTTTTTATTTCTGTGTCCTAATGCCTGGAAACTTTGTTCATCCCCTGCTAATTTTCCATTATTATAATCTGTAGCTGGTGGCAGTACTTCTTGCAAGACTGGTTTTCCTAAGTTTCAGCTGTTGCTTCCTATTTAACAGCTTTTTTTTTTCCTTCAAGAGAGAGCCCAAGAGTCCCAGTAGAAAAGACAAAAATAGACTGACTAAAGAAGACTTGTAAGACAATTTTAATCACTAACAAATAACTTCGTAATTTCAAACAAAATTCATAATGCACTTGTAGATTGCTCACCTTTTTAGGTGTAGACCCAAAATAGATTGCTTCACTTAAAAGGCAATGTGATCTAGTCACTCATATTAGTTTTGTTTTGAACCCAACCCATTTCCTTCCTAAATGACTTTGTGCTAGTGAAAAAGGCTCAGATCCATAACCATTTTGAAATTTAATCTTCTAAATAGCTTTTGAAACTTTAATAGGGATTATGGATGTCTAAATAATATTTAATGTTTAGAAGTTCTTTTAAAATAGCATTGTAGTCAATACAGGCTACTATGATTCACTGAAGATCTATGTAACAGGAAATTTCAAATGTAACCCTTTAGAAATTATATTTTTCTCACATTTTAAAGGACTTCAAAGATTAATTGGATTATATTTAATATTGTCTGGAAAAAACCTAAAGAATACCCTTTGTACCCTTTCAAGAAATCCTGTTTTAGAGATTAGCAGTCTATATCACCACAATGTCTTTTTTTTCATTTAAGAATCCCCTTCACTGCCTCCTAGTAAATAATGAGAAACAAATCTGTTTGGTTGTTAGTTTTAGGCTCTGTCAAGAAAAGTGTGGTGAGGGACAGAATCTGCAATTTACTCAACTTGGTATCGGAAGTACTAAGGACCTTCAGAATGCTGGATGAAAAACGGGCATATTTCACAATCTTTGCAGAGCCAGATCCTGTACAACCAGATGAAAAACTTCTTTCTGTGTCTCTGGTCTCTCTCTGCTGTGCAGATAAATGAAAACCACATGCATCTTGCTGAATCTATGGAATTATAGATTAGAGGGGAAATTTGGCCTGCATTGTGCCAATTTAGGGAACTATTTCAGATTTACAACTTTAAATGGTATTATTTAGCTGTCTTATTTTTTCTTCCTTTTTTTTTTTTCTGCAGTCGTGTTGCTATTATAGACCTTTCAGGTGTTTTGACGTTCTTTGACTTGGAGGCCCGGACAGTAGACAGCACGGGGCAGCAAGTGATAGGTGAGCAGCTGAAACTGGAACGCAAAGATGTCTGGGATATGAAGTGGGCCAAAGATAACCCAGATTTGTTTGCAATGATGGAGAAGACGAGAATGTATGTCTTCAGAAACCTGGATCCAGAGGTAAATGTTAACATATGTAAATTATGCATTTTGCAAATTAGCTTGTAAGTTAATGGCTCTATGCTGAATACTATTATTCTTGTGCTTACTTTTCAATTAGGCAAGTATTTATGTAAATAAACTTGCTTTTGGAAATCTCAAAATTTTATCAGCTCTAATGTGGGAGTGTTGTTTAGCTACAAATTAGTAAAATGAACTATCAGTCCTAGAAAAATAAAAATGCTGTCATATTTTTCTTAAATGTATATGGTATCTTCAGGAAAGTACTTCTTGTATGCTTTGGAAATTATAAACACAATTTTAGTAAAGGCATTTGTAAAACACAGCTCAGTAGAACTGAAATATTGGCAGACGTTGTTTTATCTCCTCCTCAGAATTTAGTTATAGAAAACACGAGGCTTTTAAATTATGTCCGTGTATATGAAATTGTTAATAATGTTAAAGATTTTAGTATCTGTTTCCTGTTGGAAAGGCAATTAAATCCTAGTTTGGAGAAGAACAAAGTGTCTTTATGTATACATAACAGATTTGGTCTGGATTTAATCAGACAGAATACAAATTCATTCCTTTGTAACTTATTTAATTTTAAGGAACCTATACAAACTTCTGGATATATTTGCAACTTTGAAGATTTAGAAATCAAATCTGTTCTTCTGGATGAAATATTAAAGGTAAGAATAATTTATTTTGTAGGAAAAGTTGGTGTCTTAATGATTTGAACAGTAGATACCTATCTTGAATGAAAATAAGGTGACGTGGAATAAAATTATGTTTCTTTATCTGTTATGTTAGAATCCTGAACATCCTAACAAAGATTACATCATCAATTTTGAGATTCGGTCATTACGAGACAGTCGAGCGTTGATTGAAAAAGTTGGCATTGAGGAATCTTCCCAATTCATAGAAGACAATCCACATCCCAGACTTTGGTAAAATCTCTTTATAAACCAACTTTGTTGAAATTTATGTTCTTCTTGTATTCTTTTCCTGTTCAGATAGATCTAGTATTAAAGTACAAAACCTCAAATCAAAACCAGCCAAAGCATTATACACTTTAAACAGAATAATTTAAGGAAAAGGTGGTAAAAAAAGTAACTGCTGTTGTTAAATTGAAACTCTCTGATTTTATGAATGTTGTAGTATGTAGCATGGAAGGCAAATGCTGTGTGTGTCATGGGTACAGGCTCAGGACGCCTTTTTGCTCCATGCTGTGTGAGCCCCAAAGCACAGTGCTCCCCGCTTTTAGGGGCAAATCTAAATGAACCTGCATTGAGATCAGCAACACTTTTTCACGTAAGACAACTGTAGGGCTCCCACCCTGCCTGTTCCTTCCAGAACAGTGTCCATTTGAACAGCTGAACAAAAGAATATTAGCAATTATTGGAATATCTTTCCCTGAGCAAGTACTGGGTAGATCACAGAATGTACTGGGGACAAACGTACCACTGAATAACAATACAATTGCAGGAGCTTGAATGTCATCTTTAAATAACGGCTACTTAAATGGATCCTCATTTAATTTCCTTTAGAGCTGCTTTCCCATCTTTCATGTTTGCTTTTCACACAGGCGTCTCCTGGCTGAAGCTGCTCTTCAGAAGCTGGATCTGCAGACTGCTGAACAAGCTTTTGTACGTTGCAAAGATTATCAAGGTATTAAATTTGTGAAGCGTCTAGGCAACCTGCAGAGCGAGTCAATGAAGCAAGCAGAGGTGGCAGCCTACTTCAGCAGATTCGAAGAAGCTGAAAGAATGTACCTGGACATGGACAGAAGGTAACTGCATGTAGTCAACTCAGCAGCAAATCAAGTAAAAAAAGGCTGGAAAAAAATACGCTTGCCTTAATAAAGAATTTAGCACTGAAGATTCCACTGGTTTCTGGAAAGATTAAAGGGTTCAGATGGAGAGAATTTTAACCATAGATAACCAAATCTATTACATATAGTCCATTCCAAACTTTTGCAAAACCTCAGCTGGTCAAGGTAGTGCTACTTTTCATAGATGTTTTCGCAAGTATTTTGTCAGTATTTCAAGTGGGATTCCAAAAATACAAACAAACAATCTTAACTAATGTTTGATTTATGTACTGTTGCTCTGAGCTAGTAGCCAAGTACACATTCTTTTCAATTATATATGCAAACAACAGAGTTTTTAATGAACTGTAATCTCTGGAGAGACAGAAAAGACTCTGGATGAAATTGTGGACTGATCAGTGGAATTTTTGCTCAGAAATGAAAACAAACAAGAATTATAATATAACTGGGAAATTCAAATTAACACTAAGTAATTAGCTAGAGCACTGCCTTTACTTAAAAAGGATAATGAGAAATAATAAGCAGCAGTTGTGCAATGCAGCCTGTAGATGGTGGTCAAACATGGAGAAGCATGAATCAACTCTGCACATGCAAAAGTTTTAAGCTTTGATTAATAGAAACCATTAAAAAAAGTAGGGAGTGATGGAGAAAAATATATTTCTTCTTTCATGCCGCAAGAATGAGAAACCTTCCTCTTCCCCAGTAAGGAGGAGGTGGGGAAGGCAGAAGCTGGGGAGAGATGCACATTAGATCCTGATAATGTAAAACTTTCTTGCACAAAATTAATTAGGCCATGAAAGTACTCTGGTTTGGAGAGGCAGGCTGCCTCACAAGCACTTCAGTCGCACCGCTACACCTATTTTTGGGTATGGAACATTCCTTTCTACATGGCTGAGAAGGAATTTGGCCATTACATGATTGCAGAAGTCAGAGACCTTTTGGTTTTTTATAACTGATTTCTTCAACAGTAGAGCATCTTATTTGTCAGCTACAAGAATGTGGGAATTCTGTATTAATCTTCTATGTCTCCTTACCACTAGAAAAATCTTGATAAGGACCAACCATAAATTAGTCTGAAATAAATCTATTTTTCAAATACAGAATTTTTTGATAGATGCTCTTATTTAGCTGACTGCACTGACTTTGTTGCCTTTTTAACTCACTTGTAAGTTTAGGGCATTTTTAAAAGAAGTGTATTTATCTCTACCATTTATTTTCTATGCACCTGCAGAATTATTTCTAAATGAAGCAATATAGAATTATCCTGTATGGTGGAAAAAACATGCCAGACAGACACATGGTGGGTCATATGGATGCATGAGTGATAAAAAGGAAGAATGCTGCTGAGTCCTTTCCCCTCCATCCAAAGTCATCTTGAACCTGAAAGAGAGTCTCTGAAATCTGTTTTATTACATCTCAGCTTTTGCTTCTGTGATTGATATTTCTTGCTGCTTGGCCTTTCCCCTCATCTCCCTTCTGCTTTTAGCCTTTTGCAGCTGCTGCCATCTATTGTAGCAGTCAGCAATGTGAGATAAAGAATAAGAGGAAACCTGAAGGAGACACAGTCTCCAGCAGTTTATTTAACTCCTCACACAGAAGTATTGTTACTAGGGAAGTGCAGATGCATGGTGTAACCTATGAGCTCTTCAAGCAGTTGCTTTTCTGGAATACTGTTTAAGTTGTAAACAAGCTATCTGGGATCATTGTGATACCTGTGTCGTGGGTTATGAACATGAAAATACTTTACATGCTTTTTGCAAGATTTTTGTTAGCTATTTTACTGTCTTTTGAGTTTTTCCTGCTGTTTTCTGTTTATATTAGAGATCTTGCCATTGGACTAAGGATAAAACTGGGTGATTGGTTTCGAGTATTACAACTACTGAAAACTGGCTCAGGCAGTTCAGATGATGCTCTTCTTGAACAAGCCCACAATGCTATTGGAGATTATTTTGCAGACCGTCAGAAATGGTATGTTCTGTAAAGGACCTAATAAGAAAGAAATCACAAAGGAAATGATAAAATTTATGAGAAGACTTAATTTATGAGGAAGGACAGACATCAGGATAGTCAGGATGCAATCCATGGAATAATTTTGGAATTATGAGATTTAGCTCACACCTTTATGGTTCCATTGCTACATGTACCTTTAAACAGAGCTGTTGATCAACTATGTAAAGAATAAAAGTCTCAGTTTTGCCAGAAGTCTGTTTGCTTTGGGGAGGGTGAGTGGGCAGAAATATCTATGCACTTATATTAGGCTGGATATAGAAATTATTAAAGAAAAAAAATCTGTAAAAAAAAAAAAAAATTAGGAGAGAATTATTAAACATCAATACATTTCAAAACTAACTGCAAACTCCCTAGAACATTTAAACCTACAAATATTTGAAAAGGTCCAGAGCTCTCTTTTACCTGAATCTGTCTCCAGCTATTGCCCAAACAGAACAGCCAAGTAAGATTTTAAGAAGGGTGCATACATGTGATGGTATTTCTCCAGAACACATTTTGCAGTTAGGTGCTTACTGACCCAGAAGTGCTGTCTTTGTAGTTAACACCTTACACAGAAATTTTCTTTCTTGAACTTATGTTGTTGCCTTCTGAGCCCATGTGAACTTTTAGCATCCAGAACACACTGTCCCTTCCACAGCTTTGCGATGTGTTGCAATTACCCAAACTATATTATCACTATAAAAATCTCGGGTCCCAAACCAGCTGAAAACTTGTGATTAGATTTTGAAAGCTGATTTTTTTTTTTTAGATGCTTTAGGTAACTTTGGAGGATGATCTTGGAGAACTTAGTGCTTCTGTTTTAAAATACAGAGGCCCAACAGTGAAGCCCTTTTCTGAAAGTTTATTGTAAGTTGTTGTCCATTGTCAGCCGTGATCTGTGCAGTTGTGGGACTACAGTTACTCAGATTCCTTGACTTCCTAGCCTTGTGCCAGTCAGTCAACTTTGCCTCTACTTTAATATAATGATCTCTGAAAATGTAAGCTTCCAGTGCAGCTTAGAAAAACAGTGACATTCTAGCTACAAAAGCTCTCTCAAGCAAAGTTAGCTATTTAAAATAATGTCATTTTAAATTTACAAATGCAAAAGGCTTACACAATGAGAGGCTCCACTTGTGCTTATATATATGAAGCCACCACATTTTTTTTTTTTCTTACTAGGTTAAATGCAGTACAGTATTATGTACAAGGACGAAACCAGGAGCGTTTAGCTGAATGTTACTACATGCTAGAGGACTACCAAGGGCTGGAGAATCTCGCTAACTCACTTCCGGAGAATAATAAATTGCTCCCTGTAAGCAAAAAAACAGCTTTATTTTTCATTGTCTTATGCTAAACTATTTATTTAAAATTTCCCATCTTGGGAAGGTTAAGAAAGAAAGAGAAAGAATGCAGTATATGACTTACTCACCTAAGTGTAATGATGTTACTTTGATATTGATCTCCAATATTACTGTTGTTTTCATATTCCATCATTCTTCCTTTCCCATATTGTCCAGGTTTCCCAGAAAGACCTGATTATTCACCACACTTTATGGCCACATGGATAACTTGTAATTCACTGCCTCTCCCCCCTGAAATTGTGGTATTTCTCTCTAAAATAGCTGTGCTTCACTGAGAAGTCCCTCCTTGTGGCTGGACACTTAGTTTAGTTTTCATTTTGTTATCTAGACTACACTAGGGGATTTTTGGCCCAAATTCATCCCGGTTATTATCCCTGGTTTACCTTCTTACATCCCTGGTAGTTCTGGTGGGAATGGTAATGTACAATGAAAACTGAAGATATTCTGCTGAATGGAGGGAAAGTAGGTGGTATAGCCTGAAAATGGCCTACTGAATAATAGCTAATTTAAAACTATGAGAGGATTAATCCAAAATGCTTAAAATGTGCAACATGAGCTCATTTAATGCCATTTTCAGTTTTTTGGAAAAAGCAAGACATAGCAATTTCTTTTTAACCTCTTTCTAATAGTGAAGTTTCATGAAATAATCTAAATAGTAAGAACACAGTCTTTCTGGTATGATTTGATTTAAAAGAAGAATTTTCAAATAGTTTTTATAAATTGATTTAGAAGTAGTGTGTGAATGTAGCACACTGTTCTAAGGATGTACAGCAGTGCGTGTTGTCTTCATTGAATCCATGAAACAAACAACCCATTCCCTACAACTTCTTGGAATTAAGTTAAGCAAGATTATAATAGTATTGCAGTTGGTACACAAAATATTAAAACCTGTGAATTTAACATGGTGCTGATGTCTTTTGCAGGATATAGCTTACATGTTTGTAAGAGTGGGGATGTGTGAACAAGCTGTGTCAGCCTTTCTGAAATGCAATCGGCCAAAGGACGCGGTAGATACCTGTGTACATCTCAACCAGGTACAACAGCAGCAGATAATCTGCTTTACTGATAGCAGTGTAGCACTGAGATTTCTATACTAATGCCCAGTTAAATACAAGTACTTGTTAAGTTTCTGATTTGTCATGATTTCTGGAAAATTCATACTTTAGTGCTTAAGCAGTTATCTGAAATGAGGATTAGACCATGGAAGGGACAAAGCTACTTCTATGTGTGTGTTCGTGGTAAGTGTGCTCAGCACACAGACACTTGTGGCCTTTGTAGAGCCAGGCTGTGCTGCCTGCTGAGGGGATGGTAGGAATTCTGGAATTCTTCTGGCTGCTCATTTTCCACATTCCCCTCCTTCTTTGTACAGATGCAACCTATTTGTGGCTGCATTAGGATGTAGCTGGAACAGAACTGATCTGAAGAATGGACTGTATGTCTATTTGGCTAAGACAGTTGGCTATGTCTGTCTTCCAGAAAGGCAAAGACAATATAAGTCGTTTATCCACTACTAATCAGCCTGTGTTCATGTTGTGCCACACTAATAATTTCTGTTTCAATGTCCCAAGACTGATTTAAGTGATCAGTATTACAGTCTAATAATGGAACAGCTAGAGCTGTTCACCAGTATGACTCACTTATTCACGTAGTAAGACAGAAACTGAGGATGGCTATAAGGAACTTGATGTATGGGAATGGAAGGACTGGCTAGGTCTGTCTTTATGTGAACAATTTGCTAATTTATGAATCTGAAGGCCTATTAGGTATGAGATTCAGCTAAATTTCTCAGTCCTGCCAAACTTTTGATCTAGGGCAAGCACAGTAGTTGAACTGCTGAAGATCAGAAAAATTCACAGACAAAATGGGGTGTATAGAAGGGTAAGAAAAGTGTTTGTGCTTCAGCTTATGGGCTGAAGTTCTCTTGTAGACATGGTTTAGAGAGTCTGAGTTTTAGAAATATCAGAAGTGTTGAAATCCACATGTCCAGCCATAAACAGCAATGAAATGATTCTTGCAAAACTCTTACCAAAGCAGAAGCAACTGCTTTGTATGTGGTTTTGGACAGAGGTCCAGCATTTGTTCCACAGGCCTGAGGATCACATGTTTGGCAATGATGTTAGCATTTGTATTCTCTTGCTTTTTACTTTAATTTTATAGTAGCCTGGTTCTAAATGGTGCTGAAGTACTGCACACAAATGTTGCAGACTATTTGTGGATAACCAGCTTGTTCTGAGAATGTATTTGAAAAAATGAAGTTGATAATTGTCTGCTTTTATTTCTAGTGGAATAAAGCTGTGGAGCTGGCTAAAGATCACAATATGAAAGAGATTGGGTCCTTGTTAGCCAGATATGCAAGTCATTTACTGGAAAAGAATAAAATCCTTGATGCTATAGAACTGTATCGTAAAGCCAATTATTTCTTTGAAGCTGCTAAGCTCATGTTCAAGGTATTGCAAGTTTTATTTTTATGTCAAATAACTGGGGTTTTGGACTAGTTCTTACTAATTCCATGCTACTTTTATTTTCCTGGGGTTATTTTAGTGTTAAAAATGTCCAGGCAATAAACAGATGTCATTATAAAGGAAACTGCAAAGACTAATCCAGCTCCTAAGTTCAGATATCTCTGAAATAGTTACCCAGAATGTCCTCTGTAGCAAGTGGAGAGGCAACTTTCAGGACACAAGACATCAGATTTATGAAGAAACTTTGTCTCCAGAATGAGATGAACTGCACCTCAGAAAAGGCCCAGTTGCAGTGCATTGCCTAGTGAAGGAGTACAGCAGACCAGCCTGGGTGTGACATCCATACTATTTCATGTGATGTGTGGATTAGTTTTATCTGTTTATTTTTAAAAATAGCAATGTCATTAACCAGAAGTTAAATTTTTGTATTTCTTCAGTCCGTACCTTCAATTAGAAACTTCTATGGTGTGCTTTTAAGATAAAGATGTTGCTCGGATTTGGTTTGGCTGCAGAGGTTTCTGTACATAGCATTTAAAGTCTGTAAGAGCGATATGTAATTTTTACAGCAAATATATATAGAAATAGATACACACACACACGTTATTTTCAAAAGCCATTCTTCTTTTCTGGGAAAACCACCAGACCTTATTGAAAGCTATGTATTGCTTAAACTTCATTGTTTAAAAATTGCTATTTTTTAGTTTATTTTTATATAGACTTATAGATGGTTACACTGATTTATCCTTCCTGAGAATCTGGCTTTATATACTTGTTAGTTAAATAAATATAGAATAATGTGCATTCTTCACTTTGACATTTTCATTTATAGTTCTGTTTGCAGTCAAATGCAGAATCATTTTTGGCATGATCTCCTAGGTTTGTACAGGCATGCAATTGTCTAAGAAAATGAAGCAACTCTTCTAATATATTTGGTTAAAAAAATCTACATTAAGTTCCTTGACTTTGTTTTTTAAGATTGCAGATGAAGAGGCAAAGAAAAGAACAAAGCCTTTGCGAGTTAAAAAGCTTTATGTGTTATCAGCCTTACTTCTAGAACAGTGCCATGAACAAATGCAAAACGCACAAAAGGGAAAAGTTAAAGGAAAAACTTCAGAGGTAGAGTGGTTTGGTTTTAATTTATTTTCTTTTTCTTTCTGAATTCTGGTACATGCTACCTAGTTAGAATAAGCAAGGTTATCTTCACGTTAGGCTATTATGTTAATAATGCTTTTTCCTGCTAAGAACAAAGCTTTCTTTAAAACAAGTCTTCCAGGAAAACATATTGTTTAAAACATTATTTTAAAACATTGAAATCACATGTATTAATAGATATTTTGCTTTCTAAGTTTAATATATTTTTCCCAATGTTTTCACTATAGCAATGAAAATCATAGTAAGAAATTCCAGACTTTTCTTTTTTTTTCCTGTGAGACTCTCATTTTCCTGTCATTTAGGAGTGAGTATAAATCCCAAAGAGAAATCTGTACTTAGATTAGGTTATGTTGGCTTTCATTTAGTAGAGCGATGGCTCCAGGTATGGGGGAAGCAAATGGAAGAATTTTTTTTTTTTTTGTCAGCTGACACTTTCATCTTCCTATGCACAAATGAAATAGTTTAAACAAAGTTTCAAGAGGTCTGGTGTTGAAATGCAATATTAATCCAAGCTATGAACCAGTCTGCAGATGTACACAGAATATATTTGTACACATGTATATGATATTTATCTTTGAAAATCTGCACCACATCTGCACAATCTGCACTGTATAAAATACATAACAATGTTCACTTTAGGCCCATGTATTTATATTTTTCCCTAGTTAACATGGACAATGGTATAATCACCAAATACAGAAAAGTTCTTTTTGTAAAATCCCATTTCCTGCTGTATCTGTTTTGTATAAAAATTGCTTGTGATACTGCTTTGTTTTCAGACTGCTTCAGCTTTGGCTGGTTTGCTAGAAGAAGATGTTCTTTCTTCAACTAATCGCTTTGCAGACAATGCTTGGCGAGGAGCTGAGGCTTACCATTTTTTCATACTTGCACAAAGACAGCTCTATAAAGGTTCTGTAGATGCAGCACTTAAAACAGGTAGGATTTCATTTTTAACTCTGTAAAGAAACTGCTCTAATTTTACAGATCTGCACAGCACATAATTTCACTTACAGTTTTTCTATTCTTGCTTGATCCATGGGATTTAAAACAAAACCACATAATGAGTTGAATATGGCTACAGTTAAGATACCTGGAAAATATTTTCTTGGAGACAATGCAACTTACCAAATATTATACCTGGTTAGATCAGACAATCTGTAGATGTCCTGTTGATTGTTTTCTTTCTTTAGCATGCCTGAATTCCTATCAGACCTCCCTGAAGAGCTTCATAAAAAATTTGTGGAGTTAGAGAAGCGAATAGTGCCCTATACTTTGTTCAAGCAATGAAGGTCCATTTCAAATACTTCTAACATGTTTTTTAAAAAACAAGTCTCAAAAGGCTCTCTGATTTCTCAGTCAGATCCCTTTATTATTTATTAAAAAGGGTTGGACCACCCATGCTTCACAGTCATGTCAATGAAAAGACGTTGGCTCATTGTGTCCAACTTGTAAGATTAATATTGTCTACTAGTAGGAAATATTTCATACAGATGCTTGCATTTCTCAGAAGACATGTAATAATTTCCCTGTTGTTTTTTTTGTTTTTTTCTTTTTTCATTTCTTAGCTCTTCATTTGCGAGATTATGAAGACATTATCCCTTCAGTTGAAATCTATTCCCTTTTGGCACTCTGTGCGTGTGCAAACAGAGCATTTGATATTTGTTCAAAAGCCTTTGTTAAACTAGAATCCCTAGAAACTCTTAAACCAGAGCAGAGGCAACATTACGAAGAGCTTGCTCTAGAGATATTCACGAGACATTGTCCCAAGTATAATAAAAAATCTGATCTGGATGACGTTCTCGAGAGGTGGGTTTATATTTGTATGATATTGTAATAATACCACCATATTTTTTTCTTGCTGTTGTCTGTATTTTGGATTTTGGCAGGTTTTGTGTGACCAAGTTTATTAGGTGCTTTGCTGCTTAAAGCAAGTTTTGGGCAAGAGTGATGCAGGTGTTGTACAGTTTGTAGAAAGTGTAATGCAAAACCATTTTATTTGGGAGAATAGACTCTGACTGTATTTGAGGAACTGGGCATAAAGATACAGAGCAGAGGAGTTTTAGGACCTTTAATGTCCTGTAATGTTACTGTTGGTATCACCGTTGTAGTGTGATGCAAATGTCAACTAGTGAATGTTTAATCATTATTAACCAGTATCTAGTGCACTTTTGTTGTTACCTACATCTCCATGGTGTGAATATGTCAAGTGAAAGAATTAGAATATGAAGGGCATGCTCAAGGGGCAAGTCCTTGGAGCGGCTGTACCCACAGTGGTGTCTTCCACACATTTCCTGCTAACAGTGTGGAATTCTCGAGTAGGGAAATTGATTGTGAATCAGTTATCTTTTTACTGAATAGGATTTAAAGCTGTCTTTGATTTTACTCTGCAGATGTACTGAATGTCACTAGTGGCTTTCGTGTTGACGCTTCAGAGCCATGAATGTAATAGGAGTGCAGGTGTCTAATTGGACCTTACCTTTATATGGGCTTCATTGCTGGTTTTAGCTTAATCTTTTGGATCTGCTGGTGCTTATTTGTTGACTGTGCAGCTCTTGGTGTGTGCATTCTCTTGTGTGGAGATTTACATACTTGGCTAGGTCAACAGTGAAGTAATACATGACTTGGTAACTTCTAATCAAAAAGTGTCACACATCTGAACAGAGAAGCTGCATTTTACAGATGAGCTTCTCAATTTTAGGAACTAGCTGTAGGCACGCAATTAAATATTTCTGCCACTTTGCAAATTTCTACAAAACAAGTTTTTGTTGCTATTTTAAAACTATGTTTTTATTCTTTCAGCTTTATTTACTCTTTTTTTTTTTTTTTTTAATAGTGAAGATGGGAAACTTCCTGTGTGTGTTGCAACAGGGGAACCTATCCTGGAGTATCGATTCTGGATGTGCAGCGTATGTAAGCACTGCATGAAAGCCAAAGAAGCAAGTAATTATAACTTCTGTCCTCTGTGCCACAGTGCAGCATAGCAGAGGGGAGTCCTTTATCCTCATATCTGTTATGTCTCCTCAAATATTATCCACGTACAATGTTTTCAAATACAACTCAGGTACTGTATTGTAACAGTGCCACTCTTAGAGAAACATTTAAAAAACTCACCCCAAAACACACTAGAGAAACTTTTAATGGTTCCATGTATGTGAAGAAAGGACTGCGTTAATGGACTCAATTTTTTTTTTTGTTACATTTTTTTCACAAAGTATTAAGGTAAAAGCACTATTTCCTAACTGTAAATTGAGCCTAGTTTCAAAACTAAGGAAATTGAATGTGGTTTATTAAAACATTAATATGTTTTAATCTGAGTAAGCTCCATTTTTTGTTATTCCATAGGAAATTCTCTTCTCAAAATTCACTATTTTTGGAAATAATGCCACGGTAGTTGTGATAATATTGCTGTACAGGCTTTTCCATTTTACTGGAGGGAAGGTACCAGCTCAGGCAGAGATCTGTGCCGTTTCCTTTTGCCGTGTGTATTTAAACCCAGTGTGGCAGAAAAGGGCTTCCCAGTCTTCAGCAGTCAGGGCCACTTTTCTGCATCCAGGGCCCAGAGCTTTGGCTGCATCTTCAGCCGGTCCAGGAAACCTCCAGGAACCTTCAAACTGGCATCTGCTAAGGAGCTACTTTGCTTAAGTAGCTCAAAAAGAGCTGCCATCTGCAGAGCAGCTTTCCACTGCTGAAATGTCCATCACTGCTGTTAGACACAGAGAGGTTTAAGGACACTGTTTTACCTCAGTGTTGTGTTTGATGGCTGGACGTGTGCCTCTGTTCCTGCTCTGTGCCCAGAGCTCCTCCCAGGATGGGCCAGTGCTGGGCAACCATCACCACTCTTGATATCTGTGTTCTTCACCAAGAGGAGAGCATGAGACCTCTTCTGCGCCATCTTTCAGGGCAAGTAACACCTCACTCCCAACTGAGGCCTGTTAAGAAGAAACACCATTTTGTAGAGAAAATATTAAATCCTACTAATTATTTTTTTCTTTTTCTTCTCCTGTTATTTGATCTGCTTTCTCTTTCATCGAAAGTGAGGCTAGTGACATCATATCCGAGCTATCACAGAATTGTTGTGAGTTGGTAGAGACCTTCTAAAGTTCATCTAGTCCAACTCCCCTGCTAAAGGAGGATTGCCTAGAGCACATCACTCAGGACTGCATCCAGGTGGGTCTTGAAAGTCTCCAGAGAAGGGGACTCCATAACCCCCCTGGGCAGCCTGTTCCAGGGCTCTGGCACCCTCACCAGAAAGAAGTTTTTTCTCATTTGAGTGGAACTTCCTGTGTTCCAGCTTGAGCCCGTTGCACCTCGTCCTATTGCTGGGAACCACCGAAAAGAGCCTGGCTCCATCCTCCCTCAACCCACCCTTTAGATACTTATAAACATTAATATGATCTCTCCTCAGCCTTCTCTTCTCCAGGCTAAAAAGCCCCAGCTCTTTGAGCCTTTTCTGACAGGGGAGATGCTCCAGTCCCTTAATCATCTTGGTTGCCCTTCGCTGGACTCTCTCCAGCAGCTCCCTGTCCCTCTTGAACTGGGGAGCCCAGAACTGGAAGCAATGTTCCAGTTGTGGCCTCACCAGTGCAGAGTAGTGCTAAGGGACATGGTGCAGGGGATGACTTTGCAGAGTAGGGTAGATGGTTGGACTCGATGATCCCAAGGGTCTCTTCCAACCTAGGCAATTCTATGATTCTAGAGGGGGAGAATGACCTCCCTCCGCCTACTGGCCACACAGCCCAGGATCCCATATCCGCCCTTGGTGACAAGGGGACATTGCTGGCCCATGGATATTTGACCACCAGGACCCCTACATCTTAAGAGGCCCGTAACTCCACGCTCCCCCATAAAGACCCTCGGGTACGAGGCTAAACGCCCTCTCCCTCCCCTTCACGCGCCTGTGACGTAATGCCGCGCCCGGCCCGCTCTGACGTCACTACCGGCGCGGCCACGGCCGCCATGTCGGGCGAGGCGGCGGAGCTGCTGTCGGCGGCGCAGGCGCATCTGTCGGCGCGGCGGCTGTCGGCGGCGGAGGAGCTCTACAGCCGCTTCATCGACCGCGGCCCCGCCGCCGCCGGGTACGTGCCGGGAGGGGAGTGGAGAGCGGGCTAACGGCCGCTCTCGCCCTAACGGCCGCTCTCTCTTTCCCCGCCCAGCGCCGGCCGCGACCTCGCCACGGCCCTCAACAACCGGGGCCAGATCAAGTACTTTCGGGTGGAGTTCGCCGCCGCCATGGAGGACTACACGGCCGCCATCCAGTGCCAGCCCTCCTTCGAGGTGCCCTACTACAACCGCGGCCTGGTGCTCTACCGACTGGGTACGGGCAGCACCGCGGGGCCCCCACCGCGCCGTCGATCACGCCAGCGCCACCTCACCTGAGGCCCTTCCCCCCGGGGTGACCCGGGGCGCTGTGACCGGGTCCTGCCGCCCGCGAGCCAAGCGGCGGGCCTTGACCCCCCTCTCCGGCCCCAGGACGGCTGCCAGCCTGCCCCCTCAGCGGCTCAGGGAGCGCTCCCGGGGTGACCGGCAGCCGGGAGCCTCGTTTTATCCCAGGATTCACCCGGAGCTGCAGAGAAATACCCTCCCGTTCAGAGATGGAGGGACCTGCCTGGCTCTGGTGGAGAAAGTTATCACATGCACAATAGGTAGAAATAAATAGTGCAGACAGAGGTTTTTCTCCAGTGACCACAGGATGTTTCAGCTCCGAGTCTGCCCCATGTATGCAGATAGATAGCAGCAGATCTGCAAATAAGGGTGTCTCATCTGAAATGATGCTATTCAGGGAAAAATAGGGGAGACGTTGCAGTTTCAGTTCAGGAAAAAATTGTATTAGGGGTAAAAGTAGCTAATTCCAAACATTGCTATTAAATCTAAGGTAAAGCATCACTGGGGTGGGTGCAGCTCTAGTGAGTGCAGTGGGCTGTTGGTCACCCATTTCTTGGGAATTTGCTGCCCAGCTTCTGAATATGCCATAAGAAGATGGCACCTCTGTTCCTTAGGACTTAACCATTGCAAAGTAAAGACCCAGAAGGGACCAAAGAGAGCACAAGGAGAATGGAGCTGGACCAAGAGCTGGGAAGCAGTCTGCTTCCTAGTCTGTATCCCAGGTTTAAGGCAGCCTGGCTCTTAATTGCCTGAGCGTGGGCCTTTTGGCTCCTTCCCTTGGAATAAGCTGCCTGAATTGAGCCTTAAGGCCCACTTTAGGTTCAAAAATAGGTTCTTGGGTTCTTGCTCTGAAGGCCTTTGACTCCCACTTGGGCCCCTGGAGAATCCAAATATAATAGGTCCAGTAAGTGTAGCTGCTACTTTTTGGTAGTGAAAAAAGTAGGAATCATTCAGTCATTCTTGTGGTTCATGAGTTTGAACTGTCAGAAAAATAATTTTTTTTTTTTTTTTTTTTTGCACAGGATGCTTTGATGAGGCCATGAAAGATTTCAGGAAGGTACTAGAGTTAAACCCCCAGTTTGAAGATGCTGCATTGAGTCTAAAACAGGCTATTCTTGATAAAGAAGAAAAGCAAAAGCGGGGTTATTGAAAATGCAGCTAGTGGTGTGAAAATGCATTTTTGTGATTTTTGTCATTGATGGATGAAGCACAAAATCGTTTACATCTGTTATGACCTGCTGAAGAAAGCTCATTCTTGAGTAAATAAGAGAAAAATAGATTATGATTGCAAAATAAACTATTTTTGGACACTGTAAGTGTTGAGGAAAAGTGAGTACAGATTTTATGCAGAAGTACTTCATTAAGGGGTTGGAAGATCAGTAACAGCTAATGAAATCTAGTTCTCTTATTAAAACTGTTTCTGTGCTCTTTCACAGATTGTTTTAAATGCTTTAATGGGGAAGAAAAATCAGACTGTGTAAACCAATACTTAAGATTGGACCTTGAGAGAAGTACAGTTGTTTAATAGTGATAGGGTTTGTCCACATCTAAAAGTAAAATTGAGTTAAGCTAAAAATCTTAATGATGAGGTGATTTTTCACTTCAGAATGTTTTTGTATTAAGAAACACTTAACCAGTGAGAGATTTTTAGGTAACACCATCTGTACTTTGCAGGATGAACATGCTATAAGAATTCAGTCCTTCCTTTATTCATTCACTCCTGGAGATAGTTTTGCATTACATAAGAAGGTAGGAACAGAACATACCTATTTTTTTTTGTAATCCCATTGTAAAAGTATTGAACAGATGAATAATTAATGAATAAAAATGAACATGGATTTTATTTTTTTTAATGTCATGATTGTCTGTAAATTGCTTATGGTAGAGAATGTAGTTGGGGCTTTCTCCTTCTGACTGAAAAGCTCAATTAGTTGAAAAATACAACGTCATGAGAACAGACTTGAGCCTCTTGACACCTTCCCCAGCAGCTTAAGTGAGACCAGAAACCTCAACAGCCACAATCAGCAACTCTGGAGACTGAGGCTGAGACAATGCTGCAGTGACCTCTCGTGCTTCATGAGACATGGCAGCAACAATTTTGAACTTCCATAAATTTGATAGTGGAGTGTAACCACTTACAGCTTGGAGAGCAGGCTGTGATGTCATAACAATGACCATTTTTTTTCAGAAGTTTGATTTTTTGGGGTTTTTCTGAACATAATTAGCACATGCTTTGCTTTCACTTTTATATCTTAGTGCTCTGTCTCCAAAACAACATTTAAGGATAATTTAAGGATTTGGCCTGTTTCATACCACCGCAGTCTCAGAAACAGAAATCCTACCAGCTCTTGGTTGATGAGAACGTAAGCTAGAGCTAAGCCTGTTCCTGACTTACCATGCCAAGAAAACTAAAAAGTATGAACAGTTGAAGATAGAATCAGAGAATGGTGTGGGAACTTCACTGGACAACCACGACTTCTCAAATACGATGGATAGTGGCTTCACAACTTCATCCACCATGTCCCTCAGGACACGCGGATGGATTTCACCAGGCCCCATGGACTTACATACCTTCAGGTTCCTCCTATGGTTTTGTACTTGATCTCCTGCAATGGGTGGTTCCTCATTCTCCCAGTCTCTGCCTTTGCCCTTCTGTGACTTGGACAGTCTGGTTACATCCTCGCTGGTGAAAACCGAGGCAAAAAAGTCACTGAGGGCCTCAGGCCTCCATGTCCCGGGGGAGCAGGAGTATGAGAGGGGTGATTACAGATGTGTTTGCGCAGAACATTGTTTAAATGACGAGATACAGATAAAAATCAAAAGATTAACAGCAAATAAATGTTTTAGAAAACAAAGCTGTGAGTAATAATATCCCTCCCACTTCCCAGCTTGTGTTGTTTTGAGAGTGTTGCTCAATTACTCCTAATGCATTCCTTGTTGGCACAGGAACACCTCACTGGACTGGGAGCAATTGTGTCACAGATTCTCCACAGTATTTCCTTCTCCCTGCGGTAGAAAGGCGAACTGTCGTGGTGCATTTTGGCAGAATTTGGAATTCTTTCAAGGTAATTTTGGCCAGGAAGGTGCTCACACACATTTTCCCTTTTCGCGTGCGCATGAATCACTTAATTCTCTGGCTTTACATCACAAGACTAATTGAGGTTTTCAGTCTGAAATGATTAAAAAGCAGTGTGTGGTGTTCTTTCACTCAGGCCTGTTGAAAAAGTACAAACCACTGATATATATTAAAAAAAAATATTGAAGACGAGGAGGTGTTTAGAATTAAAAGTCTAACGAAGAGTAGTAAAATCCTTGTAATGTAGTGCTTCCATGTGACATTCAGACAACCTCTCAGCTTGTAAAGGAGCGGGGGTTGTGTGCTTTGGATGTGTCACCAGGCAGAGGTATGGTGGCTTTACACCTTCACTGGGCTTTGGGGGTTGTCTCTGCTTGGAAACTGCAAACCTCCATAGACTGGGTCAGTCCTGTCTGCCCTCTCCGTCACCCTTCCTGGTCACAGTCATGGGGTACCAGCAAGTCCAACAGGTGGTTGGTGCTAATGTACATCAGCTGCCTCTTTACTCCAGCCAGGAGTAATTATTCAGACGTGAGTAATTCACAGCTGCTTTCCCCCAAGGTCTCCTACCTATAAACCTGCTCCCCAAAAGCCCTTGACTCTTTCCCTCACACAGCCTTCACTGGCAGCCCCTCCGTTTAGTTTGTCCCCCATCGCTGGGATTAATTTGGCAATGAGTAATGGTGTTCTCACCTGGTAATTTACCTTTAAACTTCTAAAAAATTTGTGAATTCCTCAGTATATTACAGAATGATTTAGGTTTTTTTTTTATTATTATTTCAGTATCTGGAAAAACAGCCTGTAAGATCTTCCTTGCTCAGAGGCAAAGGATAACACCATCATTCTCTGCTTTTCCCTCGTACCCTGTTTGTCCTTCTATTGCAATGCAGGAGTTGCACCAAGACCTTTCCCTTGCTTTTTGCAGAAAGATAGGAAATGATGACAAAATCCCAGGTTAGCAGGGCACAGAGCAGTATGAGAAGTGTTTCATATAGGTTTAGTGTGGGGAACAAGGAGAGCCATTCCAAAGGGAAGACTGTGACACCTTGAGGGGAAAGGGTGAGGTCATCAAGTGGCCAGAATACGTGCCTCTTCCATCTGCTCTCCCCCCGAGTGGACAACAGAGGTAGGCCAGCATTAAAAAACTGAACATCTTTGGCTGTTATGACTGAGGACTGCACCATGCACTGTCCTGTTCAGTAGGTAACCTTGGTAAAAAATAGATAGTAGAAATAACGCCTCTGTATCGTGCAGGTCACACTCTCCCCTGACTATCAGAAATGGAAAGGTTCAGAAAGAGGCATAAATAATGTTCAAACTCAAACATTGCCAGTAGAAGGATAATGTTCTATCTTCTTTTGTGTTTGTCTACCTTTTATTGCCTAATCCTTTCATAGAGGCACAGGCTGGACCAGTAGAACAGATTCAACCTCAGCCTGTGACTTTCATGCATGATGGAAGAGCTTTTCATCAAGGTTACTTTGCATGAAAAAAATTTGCTGTGAGGTCCATTCAAGGTAGTGGCTCACCTAGAAGTATGTTGTGATCATTTGAGTTGAACTCTAGTCTGTTTCTGAAGTTTAACTGTTTCCAAGATTTTCCTTGTAGGATCCCTTTAGTCCATGAGCAGGGATTGAGCAGTCCCACAGCATCGCTTCCTACAGCCCATGGCGATCAGGTTTTTCATCATTCATGTGTTTGTGTTGCACAATAAGCATGCAAAATGGACCTGAAGGATATATTCATCTCCCAGCAAGGAACAGCTAGTCAACCCTTGGTATCACAAAGCTATCAAGTCAGGTTCCTCTTTTCCTATGAAAAAGGCTGATCCAAGATTCAGTGCTTCCCAGGCTCGTGTGGGGACTCCTGTGTGCCCATATCTGTGCCTTGAACATATCTCTTACACTTTCCTAATTCCTTTTCTCTTTGTTGGCTGAAAAATGAAGGCTTCTTCAATATAGTGGTAGGACCAGAGTGGTTTCTGAAAGCCTAATCCAAGAGTTTATGCCTGTAGGTCTGAAAACTAAAATCTAGGACAGGAATGATGAAGTTCCAACTGCAGCAGCTGGGAAGAGGGAGTAACCCCAGGAGAACCAAGATACAGAGCAATGTGCCATGCAATCGCTTGGGCATGATACCTTCAAAGCTAAACATGACATAAATGACAATGAGCAAGCAGTGTGCTCTTGTGTCCAGGAAGGCCA
>BJBW01013033.1:137500-146650 GCA_004320125.1 Scolopax mira | reverse complement strand
GCCGTAGCTCGCTTTTCCGCCCCCCCCCCCCCCCCACCCCCCCGCCCCCCCCCCCCCCGCCCCCCCTTCTCCCCAGCAGGTCAGTCCACCGCTGCCCCCAGCAGCCTGGAGCCCAGGCAGGGGAGGCTGCGACCGGGCTCTGCTCCTGGACGCTGCTTTGGAAATGACTTTGAGGCGTTTCGCCTCCCCTCAGACCTGGAAACCGATTCCGGTCGTTGGGTTTTGCTGGCTTGTTTGTTTGTTTGCTGCTTGCTTTATTTAGCTAAAGGACGTGCTAACTGATGGTGCTGCAATTACACACACTTGGGTCTCCCCCCCCTCCCCTCTTCCCCTCCTTAGAGCAACCCACGTAACCTTAGAAACGATCGTTTAAGACGTACGTTAGCTAACATTTGCTTTTTTGGATTTTTTGTTTTCCTTAAAAGAGAAACACAAGAATCACAACACATTGCCCGAAAAAAGTGTCAAAGAAGAAGAAAAAAAACTATAAATAAACATACCAAAACCATATTTGCCTTGTTCAAGGTCCCAAATCGCTTGCATCTTCCTTTTTCTACCTCTCCTTTAGTTTGGCAGGTGAAACAAACAAACAACAAAAAAAAAATAATCAGACCGCTGTTTGCCCCCCAGAAAGATGTGCGTTGGGTAATTAAAGAGAAGTCTCCTTCTTGGTGTTTATCTAAGCGATTGTGCAAACTGATAAAAAAAAAAAAAAGAGAGACAGAGAAAAAAAAAAAGTAAAGTTACAGCCTTCAGGGGGGGAAAAAAGGAGGCAAGGTGAAGGGAATAGATTTCCCACAACCTAAAGGGAAGTGCTTTCGATGTATTATTAGCGATCAGCCCTGGGAGAGAGGAAAAAAAAAAATCCTGAACACACTCTAACTTTACACAGACAAGATTTCAGGGGGGGCTTTGTACATAGCTGCTTAGGAATGTGCGCCTCGCCTTTAAGAAAAAATCCCCAAGCCCAAGGTAGGAGATGTCTTTGAGTGATCCTTGTCTCTCATTTCATTCCTTAGAAGGAAGAGCGTCTCGCTACACCTTGTTTGGAGCTGGAAAGGCGAGACTTAAAAAAAAAAAAAAAAAAAAGAAAAATATTCACAACCCACCCTTCCAATTGGGGAAAAAAAAAAAAAATAAGAGAGGGAAATCTCCTAACTTAATGACTGTGGGGGTAGGATGGATGCGACCGATTTCAGCCCCCCCCCCTCCTTCCCAACCCCCCCTTTTTTTTCCCCCCCCCCCCCCCCCCGGCAAAGGGAAAAAAAAAAAAAAGGGAAAGACAAAAAAAAAAGCCAACCGCAAACAACTAGAGGCTGAACTATCAACACATGCACCGAAGGGGAAAAAATATATAGTGTCCTGTGTAGGGTCGGCAGGGAACGCAAGCACACGCTAAAGCAAGTTGGGAAAGAATCCGAGCTAATCAGCAATCTCTTTCTCTCTCTCTCTCCTCTCCCTCTCCCCCTCTCTCTCTCTTTCACTGCCCCTGAGATCCCAGCTCGAAAGAGGTACTCCACATTTTTTCATTACCAAAAATCCGTTGCAATAATCATTTGTTGCTAATTGAAACCCTTGGAGACATTTTTTTTTTCCCCACCCCCTTCACAAACATGGCAACTTTTAGACATGGGAAGCACGTTTAGTTTTATTTTATTAAAAAAAAAAATACGGTTAGGAGGAGACTGAATGTTTCACCCACGAGAAATATCAGCTCGACAGCCCTCTTCCCCAAGGGGGGGGGGGGGGGGGGGGGGGGGGGGGGGGGCCCCCCCTCCCCCAGGGGGGGGGGGGGGGGGTCGGTGGGGAACGGGACCCCGGTACAGTGAGGGCTTGGGAAAATTTGGAATACATTATACCGCCTTTGGCAGGAGAATACTCTCCAACTAATGGATTCCTGCTCCTTTTTGTGTGTGTGTGTGTATCAGTGTGGGGGGTTTCTGGAAAGAGGGGTGGTGGTCGTGGTGGTGGGGAGCCGAGCTTTTATTTTAAGAAACTGTTAGGGTAAGAAGTGTGTCATACTTGACAAATGGAACAAACGCTCTTCCATTTCTTGCTTGTCCTTGCCTTAAAACAGGAATTAAGTTAACCACGGTGCTGCATGTTAATTGCATGTTTACTGGGCTAATGAAAATTACAAAAGGGTTTTGCCACCTCGATCGGTGATGAAAAAGTATGAAGGCGATTGTCACTGCAGCCTTCGGGGAGGGCCGGGGCGGGGAGGGGGGGGTGGGGGCCGTGCACGAAACAATATTGATCAGAAGAAGGATAAATCTTTTAACTGCTCGTTAATACCATAAATATGGTCTACACAAGTTTCCACTCTTGTTAAGTCTAATCAGTACATGGAAGATGGAGACATAGCCCCACTTGAATGAATTTTTATTATTGCCAGAGGGGTACTTGCATCTGTGGGCTCTCTCCCCTCCTCACTGTGCGCCCCCCATCTCCCCCCCCCAGCTCCAAAATCCCCCCTTTGCCGAGGAGGATCGTGAAGGTGCGCAGAAAACACAGGAGACAAATTCAAGGTTTTCATCCTTTATCTTCTTTTCCAAACGCTTCTTTTCTGTAAAGCTGAACGGGTCGTGATGGGGAAAGCCTAAAGGGGGGAGCCCCCATGTCGTGTCGTCGTGCCCCCACCCTCCACCCCCGTTTATTCCTGAGATCCGTGGATGAAAGGATGACCTAGTAATTCAGTTTGATGATAACCATTTTCATGCTTGAAAACAAACTGCCAAATTAAACCTAAATAGAGAGAGCAGTGGGAAAGGTAGTGGGAGCAGGGTATTTTGAGATCTCCCTCCAACCTCTCTAAACGGGATTGTTTGGCAAAAGGAGGAGGGAAAGGCAATTAAATAGACTAAAGATGATTTAAACCCCAACCAAAAATAATTCCAGGGAGAAGTTTCCCCCCTCCGGTGTTGCCCAGCCCTGGATTTGAAAACTTTGGCCCAACTTGTGGCGATAGCTACAACTTTGCTCCGCAGGGGTCAGAGGTGAGGGCTATTTTAACCCTAAAAGCCTGCGAGTGACCAAGGTTGAGGCTGGGCTCGCAGCACTAATAGCCATAATTACCTCCTCCCCTTCCAGGGACATTCCTCGCAGCAGCAATGTTAGACGCCGAATTGAAGAAAATCCTGGAGTTGAACATATCTTGGGGGGTAAATAACAGCAATATGAAGGAATTTCAGAGCTCTCCCTTTTGCTTGGGGGGATTGAAGCCCTTTTTTTTTCCCTTTTTTTTTTTTTTCTCCTTTTTTTCCCCCCTTGCCAGCATTCCCAAGGCGCTGGGTCTTTGTCTTAGAAGGAATGGAGTGTCTGAATGGTGTGAAAGGGACAGAGAGGGTCGCTTCAAATCGATTTTACTTGTCCTCTCTGTCTTTTCGGATCAACGCCCTTCAATGGACACATAGGTGCTCTTTCAACCAAAAACTTGTGCAACATTTTCTGCCTGTATTGGTGCTAAATACAATAAATGCTGGGCAGATTTTTTTTTTTCTTCTTTCTTCCCAAAGCAGAAAGCACCCTAATTAAATTGTTTTATATGGACAGTCAAGACAGACCAATTAAGTATGCATTAGTATAAAGGTATATTCGAGAGATAAGCGTTCTATAGGAGCCCTGTCTAGGCAAGGTGTGTAAAGTGTCCTCTCGAAGAGGGTTTCGTATGGATTTTTCCCCTCCATTGCCTCCCATCCTCGAGTAACGGACTGAATAAGTTACGAAAAGCCATTAGTGAAAGTGGTTTCTAAACAAAGTTAACAGGTGGATGTAGCTGGTTTTTTTTTTTTTTTTTTTTTTTTTTTTTTTTTTAGATTCGGGCACCAACCGCACACCCAGAACGCGCACACACACCAGCCCACGCCACCGAGTGCCCGCCACGCACATCCACGGCCACGCACACGTCTTATATAGCTCGTCTGCAAACGCACACGCACGGAAATAAAACAAATAGCTGGGCGCTTCCGCGGGCTGCGGGACACGGTGTGAGTGGGCGCACACACACGCATGCACACACACGCACACACACACGCGTTACAGACACAACCCTGTGTCTATTGTGTATAGGCACCCAGCCCTGCATCAAAGGCAGGCACACGCACACCAGGCGTAGCTGTCTCGCCAGAGACCAGCGGGCACACAGCACACGGTCCTGGGGTAATTACGAGTGGAAATATTTCCTATTGGAGGCACAGGCTTTCCCAGGAGTGAAATAACAGATATAAAACACACGCACACGCGCGCGAACTTCTCTTTCTGGCCATTTTTATCGCCCTGGGAAAGCTCTCGTGTATGGTTCACCGCAGGAACCGGGCTTTAAGCTCTTTCCCCATTTCCATTATTACTATTTATTATTATTATAATATTTTTTTCTTCACTGCAGATTTCCCGCGTCGTTCAACACACACAAAAAAAACCATCCCCAAAACCCAAACCTCAACACCCTAAACAGACAAACAAAAAAGCCCCCAGCCCTGCTTCAGCTTGATCCTGGGGCAGGCAGAGCTGCGGGATGCGATGAGGAAGAGGAGGGAGGTGGGCTGGAAGTTACTGGGGTATCCCCCTCCATCCCTGGGCGCTTGGTCACCCACCCGCCGGGGCAGAGCTGTGGGAGCGGATCCAGAGCCCGGAGATGCTGCAAAGTGGGAGCGGGCAGCATCCCCCCTTTATCGTGACATCGCTCCGCAGAGACAGGACGGGGTTCGGCCGGAGGGGCCAGGGGACAGAGGGGGGGTAGGGGGACGCGGAGCAACCGTGCGACGGCTGCCCGGTTTGAAATTCATTCTCCAGCAGCGCTTTGGGTTTGTCAGCCCATCAAAGGGAGATGGGAGACGGGGAAGAAGAAGCCATCCCTGGCTTAGGTGCTTTAATGTCACGGTAAACAGGTTAGAAACAGACGTTTTTAAAGCCTCGATTTCTCTTTACTGGTTACCTTCGAGGATAAATCATAACAGACTGTATTGGGGGGGGCAAAGAATTCATCTAAAAGAGATCTCAGCAAGTCACTACCCGGACAATAGTCCACCTCCTGTTGGGTTGTGTATTGATCAGGAGAGGAGCTGAAGATGTCGCCACACTAAATATTTACTGATCACACACAAATAGCCGGGACTTGAACGATTTTCTCCTGTGAGGAGAGCAGAGAGAGAAGGGTAAATCATTTTATTAGTGTGTATAAAGCAAAGAGCACACTCTGGCTTGGAGTGTTTTAAGATGTGTCTTCAGCTGGATGAAAAGAGTTAGGGAAATCGATATGGAGTGATTAGACGAGCCAGTCGTGTCAAAGAGAGAGGCTGTGAATTTCATGGATTTGGTTATACCGGGAGGGGGAAAATATATCGAGAGATTAAAGGGAGGAACCCATTGTAGCAGAGCCAATGAAAAAATAATATCTAATCAGACCCGGCAAAGGTAGGGACGGGATAAGACCCACATTTCTAAAGAATCACATCAGCTGGAGAGGGATCAGGGACACAGATGAAAGAGGCAAACGGGGGGGAGAGCAGGCGAGTAGGAGCCTAGAAATGCTACAGAGCAAATCCAGGAGAGGCAGGGACAAGTCGCCTCTGTAGAGCAATGGTGAGACACCACGAAAATGGGGACAAAAGACCAGGAGCCAGGGGAAGGCGAGGGCTGGAGGAAACGGGCTCCTGACTTCGAGGTGAAGTTGAGGGGTCTCTACCCCCGGGTGTGCAGGGAGGTCTCCAGCAGCAAAAGCGAGGGCGCATCCAGCTCAGATGCGAGGGCTTTAAATCCCGCTCCTTAGAAGTTTGTTCTCCCCCTCTCCTCCTCCCCCCACTCCCACCCCCGAGCAAATGTGGTGAGTAAAATGGATTTTAGCGTTTAACCACCTCATTTTATCCACGTAATGACAAGGCTCGTAATATGTAATCTACAGATTACTGCCATTCGAGGGCGACCGCAAATGACAGAAAAATAAAATTCGGCATTTCTGCAAACGGCTAGAAGGGCTAAAAAAACCAAGCCGTGCTTTAAGGATTGGGGTTGGGGAGCTGCTGCGGGCTTTTCCCGGTGGTAGGGGGCAGTTGGGCTCAGGTACAGCCCTGGGGTGTCTCGGCGGATTAAAGGAAGCTTTGCTGGAGACAAGCAAATGTCTAAGTGCCAAAGGGCAGAAAGCTGGGAGCAGGGCAGGGCTCTGCCCAGCGACGTTAAAATATGTTCTTTAGGGATGCTCGGGGATTTATTTATTTTTTTTTTACCTTTTCGCCTCGAATCAGAGCTGTTTGGGCCGCGTTCAAACGCTGCCTTCTCCCTGTGTATTTTTTTCTTTTTCTTTTTTTTTTTTTTTCCTCCCCTCCAGCATAAAATTAGGATGCCAGCGCAGAGAACTAAGTCGAAAGAAGCGAGAGAAAGTTTTTGAGCCGCGCTTTAGATGATGCTGATTGCTGGGGAGGGAGGAAAGACATCTAAAGCGAGGAACCGAGAAGTAAAACTGATGTGAAAACAGCTTTTCGCTTCTCCTCCAAGTGCTAATTTTGCTACTGTAAACAAACACTGAAGTTAGAAACAGCTGCAAATAGCCTGCCGGGCACCCAGGGCAAGGGGGCGATGGAGGGGGGGAGGTGGGGGGCATGACTTTTGGTCATCTCTCGGGCTGAATTTCCCCCAAACTTTGCTTTCTCCCGAACTCGGTGTCTGATGCTGGGTTTAGTTGCGGGGAAAGGCGTGTGAGGGGGGTGGTGGTGGTGGGGGGGGGGGTGTGTGTAAGGGAGAAGAAATATAGGCATATTAAGCGCATTTCATGTGAGCCTATAGAGCGCAGGCAGCTCGGCTGGATCACTAATGCAACAGGAAACCTCGGGATAGACTCAGCCTAATTAACAGTTTTCCATCGCTGAAGCGATTTTTAAGAATCCCAGTGGATTAGCCCAATATGTTCAGGTGTGAGGCTACGAGGGCCTATAACTCCTTTCACTATAATCTTATAACCTCCTTACCTAATTCCTTAGATTGCAGATAGGAAGAGTCTGACCCTGGAGGTCGTAAAGAGCTTGGTTTCATTAACCCTTCCCTCCCCAGCGCTGCTCCAAGGTTAACTGCGCCAGGCTCTGTGTTTGGGGGAGGGAGGGCAAGAAGAAAGGGATTTGCAAGAGGGGTCGATCCGACGGGGGGAGGCTTAGAATGATTTCTGCTCCCTTCATTCCCCTCCCTTGAGCCGAAGGAAAAATGGAAATGGAAAAGGAACTTTCTCTTTCCCATGCACCAGGAGGTGCATAAATGTAGGGATATTTGTGAGACAATTCGTTCCCTTTACACCATTTCAGAGGTTGGTTTATTTATTTATTTATTTATTTATTTATTTATTTTCCTTAAACCTGGAGGAAATGAAACATTCTAGAAACGTCAGATATGGCAAAAAAAAAAGCAAAGCAATCTCCATCTTTAGGACCAGCAGCAATCTCTTCAGCTTCTTGTCCATAGCAGAGCTGTAATCTTGAAAGAAAAAAAAAATATCCAGAAAAGCTTCTCAGACTGTATTTGCCTGGTAACACACCTGGTTTATATTTTAATAGGTAGTTACATTGTATTGATTCAGAGTACATCATTGATGTTGAAAGTTAATAACTCTCAAATTATATCTATCTGCCTACATACATAATTGCATACACAGTATAACACTGTAAGAATTTGCATTTTGCGGCACATTCTTTGTTCTTAAATCTTTTAACACATTGAATTGTTCCTTTGAAGAAAATGCTATTGAACCACATGTTTAAGGAAAAGATGCTTCTAAACTATATGTTTAAGCAATGAAATTGTTGAGTGAAATACAGGTTTCTTTGTATTTCACACAAACCTTGCCATACGCCAATCTTAACCTATACATCTGAACTCCTTTTTTTTTTTTCTTTTTTTTTTTTTTTTCCTCCCAGTCAGAAGGCAAAAATATGTGAACTGCTGAGAGAGGTGGGTACTTTTTGGTAAGTATGTTTAGATATGATCTTCAGATACATTTATTGTACTTTCAAATTCTTTGGATGCTAATTGAGCTAGCAAACAATATCCCAGCTGAACGTCTCAGCTCCTTCCCTATTTAACAAGCTCTTAATATAGAATTATATTGTAGCCACCCTTCTACTAAACAATATAGCTGAGGAGTCAGCAAAAAAAAAAAGTTAAAACCAACTTATAATTGCTGCCTTATATCTGACTCCTCTTCCTTTCTGCAGTCCTAATGAACTCTTTAAAGTGGGGTTTTTTTATTATTTCTGAGTGACAGATCAAAAATAATTAGCAGAATCAGAAACTTGAAATAACGTGGCTAAATTTTTCATATTGCTACTTATAATACTACCCATCAGTTGTAAAAAGGAACCATTTCTTATTTATCCTGCGGTCGTTTATAAATGCAGAAAGACAGATCCCTTTCTTTCCAGGGCCTTCCTCAGAGATGACATAAATAGGCATTAAACTATCGGGGGGGGGAGCAAAATAGAAACAAAACCCTGGACAGGAATAGAGTCAGACAGATAGATATATTACTGCATCTGAACAATGTTATGTACCACATTAGGGGATGGTAAAAAACCCCCAACATCGCATATTTATAACCTCATAATTAAAATACATTCTTATCTCTTTCCTCTGAAAGGTTGCAGCTTTCTTGGAAATATTTTGAGTGCATATTTTAAACTCTGTGTCCTGAATGGAATTAAAATAGGCTGTTTTACCCAATAGAATAATATTTTTTTGCAATTTAAGGTTTAAGTTTCAATTGCCTATCAATCACCATGTCACTTTCTTTATATTTATATACCTCCTTAAGTTTGGAACCTTTATTTAAAATGGTGCTAGTTTATATAAAAATCTCCTTTCTGTTTCTAAGAAATTAACCAATATTATCCAAAATAACCCCCTGTGTTTGGCGGAGGTAAATTGGATAAGAATTTTTCACATTCAAAGGGTTAAAGCTAAACTGAAAACTTTAAAGCAAAGGGATACTAGTGAACAGTGACAAAGAGCACGTCTGCTCTCTCTTGACAAGCTTGCGTTATATGACATGTAAGGAATCACAAATTTTTGAATCTAAGACCAGTTTTAGTTTTTAATAGGAAATAATTACACGGAACTTTATTTCCAGAGAGAACATCCCTTCCAGCTACAGTGTTTTGCTTTGATCTTAGTATT